>QLPI01023423.1:0-13798 GCA_003314275.1 Chroogomphus rutilus
GGGGAAAGCGACCTCATCCTACAAAATTTAAGTTCCCAATTTTTATTGAACTTTTGTGAGGGAAAAGGGAGGAAATTTTCACTGAAGTCCGCAGAAACCGTTGAGTACCTAGATAATCGTAGCACAGAATTAAAGACCAATTGGTCCTTGCACAATAATGTTACAGCAGTCTCCCAATATCGCAGCCATGAGTACCGTGAAGCTATCATTCTATAAAATTACATTCCTAATTCTTTTGACATTGACATGACTTAGCGGAATATATCATCCAAATTGCCAAAGGTCTAAGTAATAAATCAGAACCAGTGAGGGAAATGTTTTATTGTCGGCATTAGTTTCAGTACTCACCAACGTGCAAGCGGAAGTCACCATACCTGAAAGGTACACTGAACAAAGAAACTGGTTGGAATTACAAGGGTTGGGCTCACAACATATATTTTTCTCTTGCCTCGGAACATCGCAGTGTGTATTTTATCCCTAGCTGATTCCCATCCGATTCGCTCAGAGGCATTTCACCCGTTACCCAGGTAAAAACCCCAGCTCCGATCCCAAAGGAATATTTTTCCTTCCAACTTGTGTTTGTGCAATTGAGGAGAAGGGGTTAATGGCTTCAAGTCTTTGAATGGTGCTGATACGAATCTCATTTAGTTTCCACATCGTAAATAAACCGAAGATTGACATCCATTCGGCGCTGCCCCAAGCAGTCATGAGAGTCTGATACTTGGTCATCCTTAATGTGGATTAGTTGGCTTATTTCTGAGACGTTTATATTACTCACAGAGGATATAATAGTGCTAGAAGATGCTGAAAGTCGAGGCTCGTTACAGGTGAATCGGGCTGCGATTGGAGAAGCCTTTACCATTGGGAAGTAAGAAAAGATCTGAGGAGACACGCAAGTTGAGTTCCAACATATCGCGTGGCACTTGGAACAACTGGTCTCCAGCCTGAATTATGAAAAGGCTGAATCTGCCAAAGCTGCAGTTTCAGATCGATATACACGCACAAGAAAAATAAGATTATCTTTGAGATTATACACAGAGTTGCGGCTAGGTCGAAATGTGCGAGTTCTTGTGTAGCAGTTTTCAAGAAGTTTCAATGATTCAAGTGGAGTGACATTTTCATCCATTTTGGCTTGTGAAGTAGAGGAAAAGGTTTAAAATTTCACTAACCGGAAGCTGTGCCACGCTAAAAGTCATGCGTTTGGGGTGTTTGTCATTTCATGTTATGAAACTGCGGGAACTCGTTGCGAACCTCAAGGCGTTAAACTGGCACATTAATGACCTGTTTTATTTTTCACAAGTCGCCAAATGGGAACACAGCTTTCACTTCCATATATGAACAAGGTCGAGAAGTCGCTTGTTTCTCAACCCTTTTTCGGGTCTTCGGTCACTAATCCGAACGTAGTCTTCACAATATCCCGAACTACTCGATCTAATGCATAATGACCGTTAAAAAAAAGAAAAAAAGGTATAAATATAAAGTGCTCACCATCCAAATATCCAATCATATCCTCATATGTCCTTATACGCGCACAAACCGCCCCATTTGACGAAAGCAAGGCGATCCCGCCTTCCAGTGTCAGCACTTTCGCCCGTATAGCTTCCCTTGCCACAGCAATTCCAACAACGTCACGCAGCTCCAATTCATGAGCTTCCCTTTCCTGCAAAGGCTCCGCGCGTAGACTCAATGTCAAGAATCCCTCCTGGATCAAACCTGGTTGGTCATATTTTCTCCCCAAATCAATTTTACATGTAGGAGAAGCGACGGTGTTCAGGTTTTTAATAGCCATGCTTCGAATGCTTGTCATGTTCCATTTCCTAGCCAGATAAAGAATGGATATCCACTCTCCAGTCCCCCACGTCGCAGAAGGATAGTCATCCGATGTGATTCTAATGAATGCAGACATTCAACTTCCAAAGAAGATAGTGGAGGTAAATGACTTGCATGGGATAGATAAGAGCAAGTAGCCTCTCAAAATCCATGACGATCACTCCGTATAGGTGCACAGGGGAATCGTCCGATAGACCTGATTCTTTAGTTATTATGTCTACCAGCTCGGGAGAGGTAAATTCCAGAATAGTTCTTGGGACTTTGAACAGTATGTTTTGGATCTTGAAATCTGTAAGATCACAAAGCCACATGAACTCTTTCTTAAGATATATACCTGTAAAATAATACCCTCTTTTTTATAATAAGTAGGATGACGAGTAGGGGGTCCAGTAGGTATTGGTGTTTCCATACCCTTTTCCTGCATGGCTTTTAGTGATGACGGTTGAGAGAGTTCTTTGTAGCAAAAAAAAGATTAGGCTACAAATTTGATATTGTTATTGAATAATATGGCGTTTACATATTGATTTACATAACAAATTACAATCTTCAAGTTAGACAGAGCTTGGAACTCTACGCGTGCTGAGAGTGCAGAGAGGCATCAAAAAATCATAATGTTGGTCACATAATGACTCCGTTGGAGTCTCAAAACCTAATCCCAAATACATTTTAAATTCCCCCATACTAATGCATCCAAACACATGATGGAAAATAACTTTTATGATTTTAGGACCATCCCTCATAATGATGGCACAGTATCTTGAGATAATCATTGAGAAGACCCCTGATAAACAAAAAATCATAAGTGACAGTTGGGTCTTACTAATACATCCCAGGGGTGGCGGGAACTGGTATCATAATTATGCACAAATATGTTCTCTTTCTATCTGTATAGTAAACCTGTTAAGTCTATATTGGAATGCAGTGCTGCATGCAGGACTGCGCACCGGGTATGGAACCATTGTTCTTACCCTCTATTGTATTTATTCCTATTGTACTTGTGCCACACTCATATAGTATAAATACCACATAGTTAGCTCAGTCTTCTCTCAGTCGAGTTACAATTACACGACTGAGGTGAGACCCTTATCTGAACCCTTACTATACTTGTACTCATACATATCTAGTCGTTATCTTCTAGGTAGTATTAATATCAGTCGAGTTACAACTACACGACTGAGTCATTATCTTCTAGATTCCAACAGGTTATGGGCTAAAAAAAAAAAAAAAAAAAAAAAGAAGAACAAACAGATTCTACAGCCCGGAGAAATTGTCAATTATGACAGAAATTAAACTGACACCCAAGAATGTCGGCATACTTACCGCCGACGGATGGCCCATGTGGTCTAGGAAGTGCAAATCAGTACTCAGAGGCTATGGCCGCTGGACCTACATTGAGGGCCACAACAACAAACCTCCAACCGACCCAACAAAGGCAGGAGATTGGAATGACATGAATGACCATATTGTTGGAGCACTTTGCCATGTAGTCAAAAACTCTCTGGCTCAAGAAATAGAACACCGAACCACAGTGGTTCAAGCCTGGGAATGACTGAAGAGCAAAACTTACCAGAGCGGTGCCATTTCAAAATTCAATGCACTACAAACTGCCATGCGTACATGTTTCACCACACCCGAGACTGTGAATGAAACTATTGCTGATATGAAGGATCTGATCGAGGTCATATATGATAAGACAGCTCCGAGAAAAGAAGAAATGACAGTAAAATTGTACTTACATGCAATTGCCAATGGAGATTTTGATTGGCTGTGCAAACTGTTGATCAGCAACATGACATCTTCTTCAATGAAGTTGACACCAGGTGATATCACTTGCCATCTCAAAACCGAAGCCCAGGAGGCAAGACACTGTGAATCCATCAAGGAGGGTGACAAACTACTTGCCGCTAAACAAAGGAAGTCAGGAAGGGCTGGGTCATTGTTAGGAACTGTATGCCGGCATACCCGACTATTCATTTCAGCCCACTCAGCCCAACTCCACTCTCGCTTGCTATTCAACTATACGCCCTCAGCCCATGGACTATATGCACCTTGTGTATCCATCTTGGTGTCACATGCTCCTGTCAATTCACTCCACTCATTTACATCACACTCCATATGCTCACTATTCCATTCCATCTCCATTTATGTTTAATATCCTTTCATTTATATTCCGCTCCACTTTCATTTATTTGCAATTCCACTCAGTCTCTTATATCCAATCTGCTATTATGTTCCTTAGGGTAACTCCATTGGGAATCGGAGTGACATGTCACTCCCCAATGTCATGGAGGAGATCATTATTTGGGGTGTAGTATTTCCGTTCTCACTTTTTGTCAAGCTTCGGGTACTGACAGACTTTGGAACTGCCGAAAGGTTGGACAGACAATGGCCAAGTCCTGCAGGCCAAGAGTAGTGGTGTTGGCTTCAATGTACTCGTGTGTTGCGCCCTACTTGCCGTGCATGCCACTGATTTGCAACAGACAGATACTTGGGAGGATGCTGATGATGCCGGCCCGAGTCGAGGACTTAACAGAGGGGAAGAAGGTAGAAGGGCCTAAGCCTAGTCGATACCCAGAATGAGGAAATATGTACATGCATGTCCTACTTATATAGGTTAAGAAGCGACATGTGGAATAAGGAATGTGGAACAATAAGGTATGCAGAGCATGTTGCTATTGTCCACAACAAGTAAAATTAGAATGAAGGAATGCAAAACGGGGATAGAACAATAAAGGATAGAATAATAGGAATGTGGCCAAGGATAAGAAAATAGGAAGTGCCTAACTATAAAACAAGGGCTGTGACCGAGGATAAAACAAGGACAGAAAGTCCCGAGGTGAGATGGACCAAAGGGTGAGGAGTAGGCATGTGGGTGACGGATGTGCCGAGCTGAGACTGGCATACCAAGTGATATGCATGTGGCATGGACACTTGGATGTGGACATAGGATGACTGCTCGGTCGGCACTGCTGAAATAACAGGTCTCAGTACGTGTACTTGACACTTTTCACGATCCTCGGCTTTCTCATTCTATTATAGGAATCTATTTGACCCCTAGTAGATTTGAAAGTAGTATAAAGATCTTGTACTTCAGTAGTTCAGTCCTCAGTCAGATAATCAACCTTGATTCTCTACTAGATAATTCTCTGTCTTGATTTTCCGAAATTAGGGCTTGTGCGATCTGGTGGGCACAACATACAAGTTGAAGCCTTGCCCTGCCCTGAACCTTGCCATTGTTTCACCTTTGGGAGATTTTACGTATAATTATGATTACATCATTCCTTCACATTGTAACAGTATTATCTGACTTCTACACCTGATCACACCTCTTTTCACATATCATCTTTGCATATCATGACATCATGAATACCTGATCCACCACCCTTCATCATAGAAGTCCCAAGTCAGTTGCAGGAGATTTCCTCACTTCGACAGCTGTCAGAACAACCTTTAATTCGCAAAGCTGGCCCATCAGGAGGGAACGCTCCTCCTGAACACAAGGATGATGACAAAGAAGATCCAATTGATGATAACAATGATGACAAGCCAAATCTGAACCCTGTTCAAGTTTCAAATCCAAACCCCACTCATGTTTCTAATCCCAATCCAACTCTTAATTCCACTTCTAGTTCAGACAAAATTGTCAAGGCACTCGTCGATCGATTAGCCCAACAGCCCCCTAGATCCAATCCCAACCCTGGTCATGATGCCAAGGTTCACGAGCCTAAAGTTTACGATGGTACCGACCAAGCTAAGCTTCACACATTCTTCTTACAATGTGTGCTGAACTTTCGAGACCGTCCGTCTGCGTTCTTGACGGATGCGTCGAAGGTCCAATATGCTATTTCATACCTCACAGGCCCCGCACTCCAGTACTTCGAACCCGCAATTCTAGGTGAAATCCAGCCTGAGCCTAGCTGGCTTGAGGTCTGGAGGGACTTTCGTCAAGAACTTGAGACCAACTTCGGTCCATTCAACAGCGCTGCGCAAGCAGAAATTGAGCTTGGCAAGATAGTCATGAAGGACACCCATCATGCAGCATGATACTTCATCAATTTTGCCAGAGCCTCCACTCACACTCAGTGGAACAATGCTGCCCTCACACATGCGGCGTACAAGGGGTTGGCCAGATGTATCAAGGACAGCCTCCTTAACTTCCCTCATTTCAAAACTCTCGCTGAACTCAGACAATATTCACTCAATATCGACAGCAGATATTGGGAATGCAAGGAGTTTGACAACTTTGGAATCCCTGAACCAAACGGGTCCTCATCCAAATCCAACTCCAACAACAACAACAACCACCAGTCTTCCTCCAACTCCAACAACTCCAACAACAAGAAGAGTAAGAAGGGGGGGGAAGAAGAACAGCAACGATAAGTCTTCCAACAATAACAACAACGCTAACAACATTTCATCCAAGCTTAGAAAAGATGGGAAGCTATTGCCTGAAGAACGTCAAAGGTGAATTGAAGCGGGACTTTGTCTCTTGTGTGCTTCAAAAGGTCACATGGTCAAGGACTGCCCCAAATCCAATTCCCAATCCTCATTGACTTCTTCTTCTAACAACAAATCCAACAACTCCAACAACAAGAAAATGATGAAGGCATGCATGACCAAGGTGAGCATGTCCGACACCAATGCCGAAGACAACAGTTGAAAAAATGAGCTGCAACCTCAGAAATGCATGAGCTGAGGATTGTGTTAGCCTCTCTCACATGCTATTCTTGAACACCCTTCCTCCTATTTCTCCTATTTCTCACATATCTTCTACTTCTGAGACTTTGAAAACTTCACTAATACTTAATCTGTCTTGTTCTCTTATTTCCAAACTTCCTCTTGTTATGCTCTTAGATTGTGGTTCTTCAGACTGCTTTATTGAATTACAAGTTGTGCAAAAATATTCTTTGCCTACTAATTCAGTTCTGGCTATTCCGTTGAAATTATTTGATGGTTCTACTAACTCTGTCATTACTCAGACTACTATGATTCCGATCTGATTTCCAACTGGCGAACTTCAGAACATTACTTTCTACGTAACAACATTGGATGGCAGTTGCTCCACAGTACTTGGCTTCAACTGGCTCACCCGCTACAATCCATCGATTGACTGGGTATTGGGCAGTATAACTTTCAAGTCTACAAAACTGACCACCATTCCAACACCTCAGGCCTCAACCGCTGCTTCACAGTCCAGCACCCTGCTTCCTAGCAATCCATCGCCATCTCCGAAGTTGGAGGCACCACAGATAGCCCTCGTTAATGCAGAGGTGTTTGTTCGTGCCTGCAAACTAGAAGGTTTGCAAGCCTTTCAACTCGACCTTGCAGATCTCGACAAATATGCTTGAGGCTCCACTACGGTCGATTCCTCTGACAACCTGGATAGCATTAAACAGCATGTTCCAGAATTCTATCATGACTTCGCTGATGTCTTTAGTAAACAGCGTGGTAATACACTAGCACCTCATAGATCCTATGATCTCAAGATCAACCTCGAGGATGGCACTTTGCCCCCTCTTGGTCCCATTTATTCCCTCTCAGTATCCAAACTCTAATCACTATGAGATTTCATCGACAAACACCTCAACATGGGCTTCATTTGACCTTCATGTTCGTCAAACGGCGCCCAGTACTATTCATACACAAGAAGGATGGCTCCCTGAAACTCTGCGTAGACTTTTGCGGTCTAAACAGAATTATGAAGAAGGACCATTATCCACTTCCCCTTATCTCCGACCTCTTAGATGCCCTCAAGAAAGCTCGTATATACACTAAAATCGACCTCAGACATGCCTATCACCTCGTTAGAATTGCAGAAGGGGATGAATGGAAGACAGCCTTTAGGACACGTTATAGATCCTTGAGTGGCTTGTCATGCCTTTTGGACTTTCTAATTCCCCTGGTGCATTTCAGTGCTTCATGAATGACATTTTTGGCAATCTATTAGACAATTGCACCATAGTCTATTTGGATGACATCCTCATCTATTCCAATGACAAATCCTTGCACATCAAACATGTTTGCAAAGTTCTTCGATGATTGCGCAAACACAACCTATACGCTCGAGAAGACAAATGTTCCTTCCACCAAACGTCGGTCAAATACCTCAGATATATACTGTCACCTGAGGGTCTTATGATGGCAGAGGACAAAGTCAAATGAATCACTCAATGGCCCAAGCTGTGTAAAGTCAAAGACGTCCAATCATTCCTCAGATTTGCAAACTTCTATCGAAGATTCATTTTCAACTATTCCTCCATCACGACTCCTCTTACTCGACTCACTCACAAAGGTCTGGCTTGGAACTGGAGTGAGGAGTGTAGAGATGCATTTAATAAGCTGAAACTGGCATTCACATCTGCCCCCATCTTAACTCATTGGACTCCTGATTTGCCCTTGATTGTGGAGACAGATGCATCAGATTATGCTTTAGCAGCTCTACTCTCTCAACACTCCCCAGACAGCAAGATTCATCCTGTCGCTTTTCATTCCCAAACTTTCACCTCTCCAGAACTCAACTACAACATTCACGATAAAGAACTGCTCGTGATTTTTGAAGCTTGTCAAAATGGCATCATTACTTAGAAGGTTCCGGCGACCCTGTCAATGTCATCACCGATCATAAGAACTTGGAGTGCTTTTTTATAACCAAGTTGTTGACTAGACATCAAGCTAGGTGGTTGGAATACCTCTCTCAGTTTAATCTTGTCATCCATTTCAGACCAGGTTGTTTGGGCACTAAGCCTGATTCACTCACTAGACAATGGGATGTCTATCTTAAGGAGGGGATGAGCGACTATGCCACCATTAATCCCCAAAACCTTTGACCCATCTTCTCTCAACATCAGTTGACCACATCCCTTCAAGCCATGAGCCTCGTCAAACCTGTACTGAGGGCCTTGACTCTTATGGACACTGAGCATATCCTGAATGACATCAGACATCATCTTCCCTCCAACTCCTTAGCCAAGAAACACCTCGCGAATAACGACGACCCAAAGTGGCAGACTAATTCCAATGGTCTGTTGCTATTCGATGATCGCATCTACGTTCCTAAGGCCCAAGACTTATGCTTATGTGTGTTACAACATAAGCATGATCACATTCTTTCTCGACACTTCGGAATTAACAAAACCATAGACCTTGTCAGACACAACTACAATTGGCCTGGCATGCACTCATTTGTTAAAGACTACTGCAAGTCCTGCACGACGTGTATGTGGAATAAATTGCAACATCACAAGCCATATGGATTACTCAAACAGCCTCCAGTACCAGATAAACCCTGGAACTCAATATGCATGGACTTCATTGAGCAGCTTCCCACATCCTCAGGATTCATGGCCATTCTAGTCATAGTTGACTGCTTCTCCAAACAGTCTATCTTCATTCCCACTTCCATTACCATCACTTCCTCTCAGCTTGCAGAACTCTTTACTTCACATATTCTCCAAACACAGCATTCCTTCTCATGTTACTTCAGATAGAGGCTCAGAATTTGTGTCCCACTTCTGGCATTCTCTCAGGAAAGCCCTCAACATGAAGTTGCATTTCACCTCAGGCTTTCACCCAGAAGGCAATGGCCAGACCAAGCATACTAATCAGACATTAGAACAGTACCTTCATATCTATTGCAACTATCAACAAGACAACTGGGCTTCGCTATTACCCCTTGCAGAGTTTGCCTATAACAACACTCCCAGTGCCACCACTGGAGTCTCACCTTTCTTTGCCAACAAAGGCTATCATCCCAATCTCACCATTCATCCCGAACGTGACCTTGCTTCATCACGAGTGCAAGACTTCATAGTTGACCTGGACAATTTGTACCAACAACTTCAAACCAATATCCTCGATGCTCAACAAATGTACCAATCCTCAGCTGATGCTAAACGACTTCCATCTCCAGACTTTCCTATTGGCAGTCTCGCATTTATCAAAGCCAAATTCCTCAGGACTACCCATCCTGCAAAAAAGCTAGCTGAGAAGTTTTTGGGTCCATTTGAAATCATTGCACGTCCCAGTACTCACTCAGTTACTCTGAAACTCCCAGGCTACATGAACGCAGTACATCCTGTATTCCACATTTCAATGCTCGAGCCAGCCTCTCCTAATCCCATTCCTAATCACATTCAACCACCTCTGCCCCCAGTTATAATCGACGGCAAACCCGAATTTGAGATATCTGAGATCCTCGACTCGAAAATTGACGTACAGCATACAGGTTGTTGTACTTAGTGCGGTGGGCAGGATATGAAGGCACAGACGAAGAAACTTCATGGCTCCTTGCAACAGAACTCAATCATGCTTCAGAACTCGTTCAAGACTTTCATAAGTTGTATCCAGACAAACCTGGACCATTACCCATTCCATAAGCACCTCGCAATTTCTCTTCCATTCACTCTCGCTCATTCCGTTCATTATCACTCTCATATTTCAGTTCCATTCATTTTGTCTTCAAGTTCAAAAAAAAAAAGAAAAAAGAAAACCTCAATTCCGATTCACTCATTCCAACTTGCAATTCAGCTTCTTCTTCCATTTTCAAGTTTCAACCTCAGTTTCCATTCCATCATTCCTTATTCCAATTTGACTCTTATTTCCGAACCTTCACAAATTACATTCAAGTCAAATTCAAAAAAATTACAATTAAATCACTATTCCTATTCTACAATCCTAATTCTACTTCTCCATCTTCATCTAAGTCATCAAATATGCTCCTTGGATTTCCACCTCAATGCCCAATTAGCCCAAGTTCCCTGCATCTTAGGCAGTTCCTGTATTATGTTTGCACTGGATGTCCATGTCAAGTACACGTACTGAGGATCCGGTAACTTGGCAGTACCAACCAGACACTCCGTTAGTAACCGTGTACAAGTCATTCGATGAGTTGTTCTCGGCTTGACACACATATCGGTCGCATTCCTCACTCCCATCCCATGCCTACTCCCCACCCCTCGGTCCGCCTCACCTCGGGACTTCCTGCCCTTGTGTTATCCTTGGTTACAGCCCTTGTTTTATAGTCGGGCACTTCCTATTGTCCTATCCTTGGCCACATTCTTATTATCCTATCCTTTATTGTTCTATGCCCGTTTACATTCCTTGTTCTAATTTTACTCATCGTGGACAATAGCCACATGCTCTGCATACCTTGTTGTTCCACATTCCTTATTCCACATGTCGCTTCTTAACCTATATAAGTAGGACATGCATGTACATATTTCCTCATTCTGGGTATCGACTAGGCTTAGGCCCTTCTACCTTCTTCCCCTCTGTTAAAGTCCTCGACTTGGGCTGGCATCACCAGCATCCTCCCGAGTACCTGTCTGTTGCAAATCGGTGGCATGCACGGCAAGTAGGGCACAACACACGAGTACGTTGAAGCCAACGCCACTACTCTTGGCCTGCAGGACTTGGCCATAGTCTGCCCGACCTTTCGATAGCACCCCTCGGCAGTACCGAAGTCCATCAGTAACCGAAGCTTAACAGTCTGATAACCTATCTGCAACAATAAGTTCCTCACCTCCGCTTGCAATTCCTCATTAGTCACCTTCAGCTCAGCATTTTCATGCTTACTGTCCGCCACTTCATGCTGAAGTTCATCGACGGAGTGCTTGAGCTCCACCAGAGCCACATTCAAGGCAATAACTCATGAGGGCTGGGGAGGCATGGGGATGACCACAGGGGGTGGTGAGGGAAGAGGTGGTGGAGATGGCATTGGCGGTGGAGGAGGAGGAGTGAGAGGTGCAGGAGTAGGAGGGGGTGGAGGGGGTGGAGGTGTAGGGGTTGACACTCTTAGTCATGGTGTCGTTATCACCAATGGTAGTAGGAGGGTGGAGGGGTCAGGAAGTGGGGATGATGATGGGGAACTTGAAGGTTGAAAAAGGAGAGTATGCATCCTCGCCCTTTTCGAGGGTCCTGGCCCATCCAAATTCCAAACCTCTGGCATACCTTCCCTCACCCTTGTCTTCCTCGGACTTCCCTCACCCTTGTCTTCCTTGGACTTCCCTCAACCTCACTATTCCTTGCCTTTCCTTTACCTTTCTGCTTACTAGTGCCCCTACCTTGCACATTCACAGAACATCCTGCACCCCTCTCACTACACCATACACATGCTCCCATATCCAAGTCGGTGTCCCATTTCCGAAGGCACGTGTTGCCTCGCTTTTTGCAATGTTTGCAGGGCTTCTTGACAACCCATCCACGAGACCAAGGTGTGTGGTCATCTTCTTTACTCAACTTTGCCGTTCGATAGAAGATGCTGTTTGCATTGCCCTCGTCATTCCTTATCTGAAGACGAGCATACTGCAATGCAAACAATCAATCAAAAGCTTTAATCCCAAGACAACATCTTACTCACCTTTGTGCCCTTCAAATTGGCCCCTTCAAACCAGGGCTCTCACACATTGATGTGCTCCTGCTCAAGTAGCGCTTGGCTGCACTCGATGGTTGACAACGAGGGGGACAGGACGGTGATGGGGAGGGTTGTTTCACCTCTAAGATATGTGGTGATTGGAGAGGGGTAGAGACCCATTAGCTTCTGCACATAGGCAGGGTTGATGTATGAGGGTTCCATCATGGCAAATGGCTACCACCCAAACTCCCCCACGACTTCTCTTATATGCTTTTGCATTTCTGACCTCCAACAGGGCCACCGTTCTAGAACTTCATTTCCATGGCCTCATGAGACTCAGCCATAAGGGGGGGATACTGTTAGGAACCGTACGCCGGCATACCCAACTATTCATTTCAGCCCACTCAGCCCAACTCCACTCTCGCTCACTATTCAACTATACAGCCTCAGCCCATGGACTATATGCACCTTGTGTATCTGTCTTGGCATCACATGCTCCTGTCAATTCACTCCACTCATTTACATCACACTCCATATGCTCGCTATTCCATTCCATCTCCATTTACGTTTAATATCCTTTCATTTACGTTCCGTTCCACTTTCATTTATTTGCAATTCCACTCAGTCTCTTATATCCGATCTGCTATTACATTCCTTAGGGTAACTCCATTGGGAATCGGAGTGACACCTCACTCCCCAATGTCACAGAGGAGATCATTATTTGGGGCATAGTATTTCTGTTCTCGCTTTTTACGATCCTCGGCTTTCTCATTCTATTATAGGAATCTATTCGACCCCTAGTAGATTTGAAAGTAGTATAAAGATCTTATACTTCAGTAGTTCAGTCCTCAGTCAGTTAATCAACCTTGATTCTCTACTAGTTAATTCTCTGTCTCGCTTTTCCAAAATCAGGGCTTGTGTGATCTGGTGGCTGCAACATACAAGTTGAAGCCTTGCCCTGCCCTGAACCTTGCCATTGTTTCACCTTTGGGAGATTTTACATATAATTACAATTACATCATTCCTTCGCATCGTAATAGTCATCTGCGAAATGTACAAACTGTTTGTGCACTGGACATACCCTCGATAAATGTTGGGAAGAAGGAGGTGGTAGTACCAGAAAAGCACCAGACTGGTGGAAAAATCTGAAAGAAAAAAAGGAAAATCAAAAAGAAAAGAAGTCCAAAAAGGAACAGGCACATGCAGTGATCACTGAGGCTACTGATGACAGTGGATCTGAGTCATGCACCCTACTCTATGATCATTTGGCCAATCCCTATGACTGGAATATTGTGGCCATTGCATTCCAATACTCACAGTCCGACATGTTGAAATGCTGTAATATAGTATCAATGTAAGCACCTTGGGATAAAGATATTGTTTGTGCTTGTCGGTCTCTTGTGACACTCATCCCAAGGAACCACTTAATTGGCCCCATGTCAACTACATCGATGATTTTGTGAAGGTGTTATAGCCCATACCTTCAACAACCCCCACAACCACCCCTCCTTATTCCGAGACCTTTCCGACCGAAAGGACGAAGGACCGTTTTCCATAATCTCCGTTCCCGACAAGTCCGACCCAGAGTCCACTGTCCGCTTCCGATCCCGTCGCGAC
>QLPI01023437.1:0-15027 GCA_003314275.1 Chroogomphus rutilus
AATAAATTAGCTGCCTAGAGAAATCTTCAATCCTACTGTATTTGCTCATAATCTCATCACATGTGACCCCACCCATTCCTTGACAAGGTAGGGACCGTGTCACCTGTGTGCCAACTTTTTGGACGGCCGATTGGTGCAGATATCACTCATGTCAAGGTACACCTTGTCACAATATTGGTGTCGGCTGGTGCCTGAAGTTGTAGTAGGTCGCCATACATCTTTTGCCTTTACCAGGGCTGCCTTTGCTTCCAAAAGTGCTCCTGCCATCTTCTCCTTGAACTTGTTCACAGATTCAAGGCAGGATGGGGGTTGGTGTGGAGGCAAAGGTAATGTTCCAGTTCTTGGTTCACCCATTCGGTCTGACCGTCTGTCTGCAGGTGATAGGCTGTGGAGGTCACCAGGCGAATACTCAGTAAGCGATAGAGTTCCCAGGTAAACTTGCAGACAAATTAGACACCTTGGTCGGACACCACCACTCTTGGCAACCCATGTAGCTTCCATACATAGTGTAGGAAGAGTCATGCTGCTCCAGCTGCTGTGACAGTCATGTGAGTCGGTATGAAGTGCGCTCACTTAGACACCAAGTCTACCACATTCATCACGGCATCATACCCATATGCATTAGAGAGCTCCACTATGAAATCCACACTTATGGTGTCCTACCATGCCTCTGGGGTCGGGAGTGGGTAGAGTTCCCCAGTAGGATGCTGCCTTTGGGCCTTTGTCTGTAGGCACAGGTCGCACGTCTTGGTATACTCGCCAATATACCGAGATATGTGGGGCCACCAATAGTTCCAGAAGATGAGCTCGAGGGTCTTCCAATGGCCAGGGTGTCTGGCTATCTTGGAGTTGTGGTGGTGGGCTACAATCTGTCATTGACTGTCAGGCCTCAGTACTACCGATAGTATAGTTGGGACCGGCCAAGTCCTGCAGGCTAGTCGGGGTGGCTTGGCTTCAATGTACCCGTGCATTGCACCCTGCCTCCTGTGCATGCCACTAACTTGTAACGGAAAAGATACTCGAGAGGAATTCTGAGGGTGTTGGCCCGAGTAAGGACTTCTGAACAGAAGGAGGAGAGTAAGGAGGCGTAAACCTAGTTGATACTCAGACTGAGGAACTATGTACATGCACTCGCTACTTATATAGGCTGAGAGGCAGAATGTGGAATAAGGGTGGCATAAGACATGGAGAAAAGAATAAGGTATGAAGACCATGTGGAGGCATTGTCCTCAGCAAACTAGAATAGAACAATATGAAAGTGTAAGACAATAAAATATGACCGATAATAAATGAGTGAGATTGTGGGAAAGAATAGAACAATAAGGGGTGGCCGAGATATAAAACAATAGGGCCGCGAGTAAGTGGCAATAAATAGTGAATGTCCCGAGGGTAAGCAGGTAAGGGAAAGGACAGGGAGTGGAAGAATAATAGAGAATAGGAGGGTGGGGTAAGGATAATAAACCAGATGATGAACCGAGTATACCGAGCCAAAACCGCCCACCATGAGGGATGATATGGGTAAGGGTCGGTCAGTCGGTACTGCTGAGTAAGTCAGAGCATGGTATTGTGGTCGTGACAGTATCCCCCCTCTAGCAGCTGAACCCATGAAGCCAATAGGTAGTATAAGGTCTGCGAGTATGGGTGAGGGCTGGAGGAGATGGCTGTCTTGTAGGACGTAGAGGGCCATGAATAGAGGTGGGTGGTGGAGGCCCCCCTAGGCTGGATGGTGTTTTTATCGTGCTTGTGACAGCCCGTTAGGATGGAAGGGCTTTGTCGGGAATCGGTGGGTTGGGTTAGCCGATCTTGGCTTAGGTTGGTGACCCTGTATGAGTAGTTTTGGACAGGGCCAATGGGTTGGATAGCCAGAAGGATGGACCGACCAGGGTTCAAGAAGCTTCAGGAGAGGATGGAGTAGGATGGAGGAAAGGAAGGAAAATGAGAAAGAAAAGAAGGGAGCATGTTTCGGTAAAGACTGAATGAGAAGCAGATGTAAAAAAAAGGGAAAATGGTAGGGGAGAGGAGGCATATAGGTGTTGGGGTATGATTTTATTCCCCTGCATTTGTGTTTTGTTCTTGCACTGTTGTCTCTCTTTTGCGCTTTTCACTTTTGCATTTGCGTTCTCTGGAGCTTAAAATAAGCGCCCATAACGACGCACCTTTGCAGACCTTTGGGTCTTGTCTTTAGCATCCATATTGACAAGCCCCAAAGGTTAGTAGTTACTTTGTTATATACATGTCTTTAGCATCCATATTGACAAGCCCCAAAGGTTAGTAGTTACTTTGTTATATACATGTCTTTAGCATCCATATTGACAAGCCCCAAAGGCCATTGTTGCTCTCTGTGTGTGACAGTTAAGAGTCTCTAGACCTTCCCTGCCAATAATAGGAGCCCTTAGTCGGGTTCCAGAGGCCACGGGCCTGGTTTATCGGGATAGGCAAGGTAGAATTCTGCTACAATCTTGGGAGCATTACTGAGTTCAGTTGCCACTAACCAAGATGTTTCATCTTTAGTGCCTTTGTAACCTGTCCAACGGATGAGGTAGAGCAGGGGGCAAGGCCTGCATCTTCGGTCAGTTTTTGAGTCAAGGATTTCGGTGATTTCGTACTCGATTTCTCCGTCGATTTCAACAGGGGGAGGCGGAGGCTGAACTCGATTGGGTATGGTATTGGGAGTAGAAGGTTCAAGCATCGAGATGTGGAAGACCGGGTGTACTGCCCACATAGAGTTGGGTAGACAGAGGGTATAGGAATGGGTGTCGACTTGAGCTATTACTTCGAAGGGGCCGAGATATTTCTCCGCCAGTTTCTTGGAGGGGCGAGTGGTATGGAAGAACTGAGCTTTGACAAATACCAAAGTCCCGACTGGGAATTCGGGAGAGGCGAGTCTATGGAAATCTGCTGAGGCTTGGTATCGTGACTGGGTATGACTGATTTGTTTTTTTAGAGCTCCATGAGGTTGTTCTAGATCTACAGTGAACTCACGTGCTCGAGAGGAGGCTCAATCACGTTCGGGGTATACGGTGAGGTTCGGGTGATGTCCCTTATTGGCGAAGAAGGGAGAGATGCCTGTGGTGGTGTTTGGAGCATTATTGTAGGCAAATTTGGCTAGTGGCAGCAGTTTGGACCAATTGTCCTGTTGGTAGTTGCAGTAGACTCAGAGGTACTGTTCCAGGGTCTGGTTTACTCGTTTGGTTTGGCCGTCGGCTTCCGGGTGGTAGCCTGAGGTGAAGTGTAGGCACATATCGAGAGCTTTTCCAAGTGATCTGAAGAAGTGGGAGACAAACTCGCTTCCACGGTCAGATGTTACATGACTCAGTACACCGTGCTTAGAGAAGACGTAAAGTACAAACAGTTTAGCCAATTTGGCGGAAGTGATTGTATCGACTGTAGGAATGAAGATACTCTGTTTGGTGAGTCTGCAAACTATCACTAGTATCAATGTGAAACCTGAGGACTGGGGAAGTTGCTCAATAAAATCCATGGATATGGAATTCCATGGTTGTTTGGGAATGGGAAGTTGTTTTAGGAACCTGTAGGGTTTGTGATGCTGCGATTTTGAACGCATACATGTGGTGCAGGATTTGCAGAAGTTGATGACTGAGGTGTGTAAGCCTGGCCAGATGTATTCGTGGCGGATCAGGGCTAGTGTTTTGTTTTGACCAAAGTGTCCCGAGAGGACATGGTCATGCTTGTATTGTAAAATGCGTAGTCTGAGGTTGGCATCCTCCCGAGTATCTGTCTGTTGCAAATTGGTGGCACGCACGGCAAGTAGGGCACAACGCACGAGTACATTGAAGCCAATGCCACTACTCTTGGCCTGCAGGACTTGGCCATTGTCCGCCTGACACCCTTCAGCAGTACCAAAGTCCGTCAGTAACCAAAGCTTGACAGCTGGAGACTTAGGGTAAAGGTCGGTCATAGTGTTGGACTTGTATGACTAGTCGATCAGGTGTTCAAAGTCAGAGGGACTTGGCTTCAACTTATGTATTGTGCCCTCCTTGATCGTCTGTCTCTAATTTCAGAAAGTTAGAAAAGTATGAGAGACTAAGTCAGAAACTTAGGATGCAAATTAAGTCAATATTTGTACTGGCAAATAGTCCAGTCAACTGGGGGTTATATACATGTAGTTACTCCTTGTATTTTCTACTGTCTGATTAAAAGACAAGGGGGGGAGGAGGAAATACAAGGGGTCAATAGAAAATGAAGGACAAGGGAGCTAGGTATGTGGTGTGTTGGGTCATGATTTTATTCCCCTGCATTTGTGTTTTGCACTTGCATCTTTGGTTCTCTTTTGCACTTTTCTCTTTTGCATTTGCGTTCTCTGGCGCTTAAAATAAGCGCCCATAATGATGCACCATTGCACACCTTTGGGCCTTGTCTTTAGCATCCATATTGACAAGCCCCAAAGGTTAGTAGTTACTTTGTTATATACATGTCTTTAGCATCCATATTGACAAGCCCCAAAGGTTAGTAGTTACTTTGTTATATACATGTCTTTAGCATCCATATTGACAAGCCCCAAAGTGTTGGGGTATGATTTTATTCCCCTGCATTGTGTTTTATTCTTGCACCTTTGTGTTTCTCTTGTGTGCTTTTCATTCCTGCATTTGCGTGCTCTGGCGCTTAAAATAAGCGCCCATAACGACGCACCATTGCACACCTTTGGGTCTTGTCTTTAGCATCCATATTGACAAGCCCCAAAGGCCATTGTTGCTCTCTGTGTGTGACAGTTAAGAGTCTCTAGACCTTCCCTGTCAACACAAAGGCCATTGTTGCTCTCTGTGTGTGACAGTTAAGAGTCTCTAGACCTTCCCTGCCAACATGGTGATCCCTTGAGATGCTTACTGTGAGGGCAGAACCTTGGCTACAGAATCATGGGAATTCAGGATTGCAGAACCTTGGGTTGTAGAGAGGAATCAGGGAAAGGCGGTTGAGGGACTGTTTCTGATATTATAGTTAGAAAACTCCTGGAAAGGTTGTAGATGGTTGCAGGAACTAAAATGGGTTTAATTGGGGGGAACAGGTCATAACAGTTATAGCCCTATCTTTTGATTGTTCCTCCACATCATCGACTGTGCCTCCTACTAAATTACACTGTGCTGCTAAATCTTCATCATCAGTGGTGAGTGCCCATGTTCGAAGTCCTATCCCAATTGGAAAACTTTTTAATTTTATTATCTCCTCCTTAATGGCTGTATGTATGCACTCCAGCTTAGTCATGTGTTGCTCCCTGTTATGTAAGTCCATTCCTATATCTATTGTAAACCTTTCCTCTGCTAATCCTATTCTTTTCATTTATATTCCACCCTTTTATCCTATCCCTGTGTCCCTTCACTCCTCCAGCTATATGGGTGCTTGACATACATAACAGCATCTCTTGTTATGGCCCATGCTCCTCTAACAAACCTATTATAGTTCACACAACCATCTGCACCCTTCCAGGGATTTTCTGACCACAATCATCAAGAACAATCCCCTAACTGTCCTTTTTGCAATTCCTTTCACAAACTTGTAGTTCTGCAATCCCAAAAGCTCTGCAATTCTGTAACTATGGTTCTGCTTCATGGTAGGTGTCTCAAAGGATCACCATGTACCTTACTCCCTTGTTCTTTGTTTTCTATTGACCCCTTGTATTTCCTCCCTCCCCTTGTCTTTAGACTGGACAGTAGAAAATACAAGGTAGTTACATGTATATAATCCCCAGTTAACTGGACTATTCACCAGTATGAATATCAACTTGAATTGCATCTAGCTTTCTGACTTAAGTTCTGGCCTAATTCTGACTTAGCCTCTCATGCATTTCCGACTTTCTGAAATTAGGGACAGATGATCAAGGAGGGCACAACACATAAGTTAAAGCCAAGTCCCTCTGACTTCGAATATCCATACAAGGATTCATACAAGTCCTTGCTGCAACCAACTGTCAAGTCCACGATACCAAGCTCCAGTTCACTCGGCAATACCAACCAACTGACCCTTACCAATTAAACCCACACACCAGTGACAAGTTGTTCCTCACCAGTACGTGGTCTTGGCTCGGTATATTTGGCACTTCACTTGGTTCACTCTCCCTATCCCATCCCCTCTATTCTCTATTAATCCTTCATCCCACATCCTTTTCCTTACCCATTTTCCTTCAGGACAATTGGCATTCACTTATTATTTAGTCATGGCCCTATTGTATTATGTTCAGCCAATTTCCATTGTTCTATTCTCACCCACTCTTCCATTATTCTATTCTCACCCACTCTTCCATTATTCTATTCTCGGCCACATCTCCTTATTCTATTCTCGTTTACATCCCTTATTCTATTCTTGATCATTGTGGACAATACCTCTACATGATTCTCCATACCTTATTGTTCTCCATTCCTTATGCCACCCTGTTCCACATCTTGCTTCTTAACCTATATAAGTAGCAAATGTATGTAGATAGTTCCTCACTCTGAATATCAACTTGGTTGACCACCTCTCATCTCCCCTTCTTCCATCTGAAGTCCCTTACTTGGGCTGGCACTCTGGGCACCCTCCTGGGTCCTTCTTCTGTCCAAATTAGTGGCATACATGGAACAGCAGGGTGCAATGCACGAGTATGTTGAAGCCTAGCCATCCCAATCGGTCTGCAGGACTTAGCCGACTCCCATCCACACTATTGGCATTACCAAGACTTAACACCAACCAACTACCTGAGTCCTAGTGCTTCATCGACTGCCTTCCACCCCTTCCATTTCCTCAACTCCTGACCTACAACCCTCAACCCCCTCAGTCCTTGGAATCCCCCACCTTCTATAGAAACCCTTTGGAAACCCTTTCAGAACCTTTCAGAACCTTTCAGAATCTATCATCAAGCACCTGACATGAAGATTTAACAGTATATTCACACTCACACTTCTGATCATTATGAGATACTGTCAAGACCACGATACCATGCTCTGATTTACTCGGCAGTACCGACCGACCGACCCTTACCCATATCATCCCTCACCAGTGTGTGGCCTCGGCTCGGTACATTCAGTTCATCATTTGGTTCACTTTTCTCATCTCACCCCCTCTATTCATTATTATTCTTTCATTTCCCTTCCTTCCCTGTAACTGATCCCCTTTGGGACATTTACTACTCACCTATTATTCGGTCATGGCCCTATTGTTTTATATTCAGCCATTTTCCATTGTTCTATTCTCACTCACTCTTTTGTTCTCGGCCATTCTTCATTGTTCTATTGTCGTCCACATTCCTTGTTCTATTCTTAATCATTGTGGACAATACCTCTACATGATTCTTCATACCTTATTGTTCTCCATTCCTTGTGCCACCCTGTTCCACATCTCACTTCTTAACCTATATAAGTAGTGAATGTATGTAGGTGGTTCTTTGTTCTGGAAATCAACTAGGTTTATGCCTTCTTGTCCTCCCTTCTCCTGTCTAAAGTCCTTTACCTGGGCCGACACTCTCGGCACCCTCCCGGGTATCTCTTCTGTCCCAAATCAGTGGCATGCATGGAAAGTAGGGCGCAACGCACGAGCACGTTGAAGCCAAGCTACTACAACTGGCCTGCAGGACTTGGCCGCTTCCCGCCAGCATCATGAAGCAAATGAGGAGTAGGCGTGGTGGGATTAATGGATAGTGAGTTGTGTAGAGTATGTGAGGGGTCATGGGTAAGGAATGTGGGTGGTGGATGTGCCGAGCCAAGACCGGCATACCAAGTGACATGCATGTGGCATGGACACTTGTATGTGGACATAGGATGATTGCTCGGTTGGCACTGCTGAATTACCAGGTCTCGGTATATGTACTTGATACTACTCAACTCTGCCTCCTGTCCCAGTCTATTGACACCTGTTATTGGAAACATTGATCAGAAGTTGCTAGGGAATCTACCTCACCCAAACTTCCAACTGCCCCTACAACAAAGAAAAACCCCCTTCCAATCCATACCCATCCCCTAACTCAGGGAATAAGACAGCCAACACTGGCCAACCCACAAACCCACCCAACAGTAGAAAGACTACCACAGACCTATCATCCAAACTCAGTAAGAATGGAAAACTTACACTGCAGGAGCAACAATGCCGCTTCAAGCAAAATCTTTGACTCTTCTGTGGCAGACCAGGCCACATGGCTAAAGAATACCTGAAATCCACTGCCACAGCCACCAAGGGGTGTGCTGTCTCTATAGTAGAAGAAAACAAAGAAGACTCCAAAGATATGGATGCTTCAGAATCAAAGGAATAGAAGCACAGACCTCCGACTCTGGTGCCAGTTGGTTGTGTTGGGAACCAATGGCATAACTGCAGAGCAAAAAAAAAAAGCAACGTATCTGCTCTCTCAGAATCCCAAACACTCCAAGAACCTTGTGAGACCTCCAACATCATTATCACCAAGATGACATCCCCTTTACACCCACAAACAACTGTCAAACCTTCAACCTGTTTCATAGAAACAACTCTAACCCTCCAAAAATCCATCAGATTCTAGTTGCTTGGCCATCCTTGGACACCATTTGCTCACCTGCTACAATCCATTGATTGATAGGGCATTGAGTAATACTTCTTTCAGATTCTCCATCCCCAACTGATTCTTGGTACCACCAAGCCTGCAGTTTCCACTCAGCACTCAATCCAACCCTCCAAAAAAATTTTCTCAGCAAACCCTGACCAATGTGGATCCCCTACTATTTCATAGATAAACAGTACCAAAAATCTGTAGATCATTTCTTTCTAGACTAGAATCTGTTAATAACCTTGTTAAATACCTATCACTGAACTGTTGACATGGATTTAACTGTGGATTTTTGAGAATTACAGGACATCCTCTGAATCTCTGCAGAACATCCAGGTGACAAACCTACAACTCTTCACCACCATGCCCACCCTTTATTCTGACATTAGGACAACCTAGTTAGACAATGGGATGTCTACCCTAAAGAGCTGACAACCATACCAGTATCGACTCAGTTGCCCCAGACAAAGACAATCAGAAACAAAGCCACTCAATCTGACTCTCTGGACACTCCGGACATCCTCTTGGAAAGAACTTGTCAATCTCCAACTAGGATCTTACCTCCTGACATTACATTTACAATCCCAAAATGAGACACCCTCCAAGAACTATCAACCCAGATGTCACTTCCTTCAAGCAATACAGGTTGAGCCACAACCAACACTTCATTTTTCATAAACCTGGACACTATGGGTTCTCTAGGTCTTAATCAGAATTGGCAGGATTATAATCCTCAAACAAACCCCTCTTCAGCCTCAGTATCAGAACCTCCCCTTCAGGCTTTTCCACTTCCTTGCCCTTTCCCATCCTACTCAGCCCTGGTACCAGGTCTGTCACCCCAACAGACCTTCCTACTTTGGGTATCTGATCCTCTCCTTCTGACTTATGCATCCAGGGCATCCAACCCCCTTCCTCCCGAGGACTCCAGAACTTTCCACAACCCTGACACCTCCAATCCCAACACCTCCAATCATCTGCCAAAATGGCATTATGCATTTCAGAGGCATCTGATCCCTGCTTTACCTTATCCCCAAGGTCATCAAGCCGGTCAACAATTTGAGTATGCCAACCTTCCAGTTGGACCAGACAGTCCTAGATCTGTTTCAAGATGGCCACCATCCCTGCACACCCAACCTTCAGGAGTGAAGAAACCACCACCTCAAGCTTCTTTTTCTTCGAGGAAGATGCTTCAGACACCTCTGTCTCCTTTCGAGGCTACTTTCTCCAAGAAACTCCCCAACAACCAACACCCCATCAATCTCGCACTTTGTCCTACTATTCTGACAGGGTATACAGGTTTTAACCCACATGGTCCACTCATAGTCTCTTCCCCACTTGTAGCAATAATTGCAAGACCTTCCTCCCAACAATGAGGGGACCTCTGGAGCAGTAACCTGATGAGACAGATCAGGCCGTTGTTGAGTCAATTCCTGATGACTGGACTCAAAGGGTCCGAGATGCACCTCCCTCCTGGCAGCCCATGCTTCATGAACCAGATAGTTTTCAAAAGATTTTTGGGCTTTGGAGATTTGCCCCTGCTCTTCCCTACGAGATTGATGGTCCTTCTCCACCTCTTGTATAGAAGTACTGGGTCCCACCATGGGCAAATTTATAAGGGCATCTTCACCACCCTCAGGATTCCCACAAGCCAGTGATAGGGCAGCATTCAAAACAGAGGGAGTGCTACTTGATGATAAGGAAATACTATCCTCGCTAGTGGTTTTTGGGGGACATTTCTATCCCCAGGATCCAATAAGGCAGCAATACCTCCCCAAAGCTGCTCATCTTCCCCTCCTTCCTGCTCTCTCCCATCTTCCAAGTCTCTTCCAGGAGCACACATTCTAGGGTCAAGCTTTCTTCCTTGGCCACGTGTGCTTCTTCTGCTACCCTCTGCTCCTCTGCAATCCTCTTCTCTTCCACAACCCTTTTTCCCTCCATAACCCTCCTTTCCTCTGCTTTCCAATCTTCCTCCTTTTTCTTCTCCTCCACCAACCTCTGAACTTCCACCAACTTCCGACCTCCTCTACTTCCAGGCTTCTTCCCTCTTATTCTCCCCTCCCTCCTTCAACTGTCACATCTTGTCTGCAAACTCAGCCTCATAGGCCTGAGCCTACTCCAAAAGTTCCACTTCAAGGTCCTATTCAAAGCTCGACATTGGGGAAAGTGGGAGGGAATCCTTAGGGAGAGAGAACCCTCCTTTGTTATAGGCAATGGATTATGGGTGCTCAGGAAACACCTATTACATTCCAAATGCCTAAAGAAAATTCCCACATCCTTTTTCACCTAATTCACCACATGAATAGATGTAGGACCTCAAGGGCTTGGTCCTAATAGGGGGATACTATTATGGCCCATGCTCCTCAAATGCACCTATTACAGTTCACACAACCACCCACACCCTTCTAGGGATTTTATGACCACAATTATCAAGAACACTCCCCCAACTGTCCTTTCTGAAATTCCTTTCACAAATCCATAGTTCCACAATCCCAAAAGCTCTGTGATTCTGTAACTACAGTTCTGCTTCATGGCAGGTGTCTTGAAGGATCACCACATACCTTACTCCCTTGTTCTTTATTTTCTATTGACCCCTTGTATTTCCTCCCTCCCCTTGTCTTTAAACAGGATAGTAGAAAATACAAGGTAGTTACATGTATATAACCCCCAGTCGACTGGACTATTTGCCAGTAAAAATATCAAATTGATTTACATCTAGCTTTCTGACTTAAGTTCTGGCCTAATTCCAACTTAGCCTCTCATGCATTTCTGACTTTCCAAAATTAGGGACAGATAATCGAGGAGGGTGTAACACATAAGTTGAAGCCAAGTCCCTCTGACTTCAAACACCTGTACAATGATTCGTACAAGCCCTTGCTAAAACCAACTACCCACCTGAGTCTTGGCACTTTGTTGACTGCCTTCCACCCCTTCTATTTCCTCAACTCCTAACCTAAGACCCTTGACCCCCTCAGTCCTTGGAATTCCCCACCATCTGTGGAATCCCTTTGAAAACCCTTTTGGAACCTTTTGGAATCTATCATCAAGCACCTGATACATGGATTTAACATTGTTCCTCTGTTTCAAATCACAACATTATGTGAGTCATATCAGTACTTTATCTATAGCTCTTTACTAACTGTCTATGCACTCAGGATCCCTTCTCTCTATGTTCCTTAGCCATTCTACCTGCATATACCCACTCCCTGTCTCTTCTTCTCCCTCTCTTCTTCTATCCTCCCCCCTCTCTCCCCACTCCTTCCACCCCTTATCACAACAGGGAGTCTAGTGTCTGGTATGTGAGTAAGGCTAAGCTCTCCAAATTGCAGTTGCTGAGACCAAAGCTGCCTATGGTCATACCATGATATGACACCTGGTCCTTGCTTATAGAAGATTTCCTGATGTAAGGGCAACCCCTGTGGCACCTGTGGTTCATCACACAGAGCTGACAAGGGGGAAATCCTAAATTATAGATATTGTCTATGTACACAAGGAGGAGGGAGGCTTATCTGACAAGGGGGAAATCCTAAGAGGAAATATTAAGGTCCCTTGTCAGTGAGTCCATACCCTATATACCCTTTGCCCTCACCTTGCTTCTTTAATATACCTTACCCCCCAGCTGTGCCCTAAGGTATGCAAATCCAAACCTCTGGTAGCTGGCCTGCATTCTCAGTATCTCAGGTTGGCATCATACAGGACTATGGTTGGTTTGGCTGACTTGAGGAAAGCATATCTCACACCCATCTCTCTCTCAGCTCATTGGTCCTCTCAGTCCATACCCTTTCCCTCTCTGGTCCTCAGTTTTGGTTCAGTCAGGAAAATGGGTCATTCCCTGACAGCATAGGGGGGGACCAGACAGCAGTGGTATAGGGAGTGTACTGGTTACATGTATGTAAGCACTGTTGGTATATTAAGGTATAAGCATAGTGGTGATCAATGTCAAAACTTGTGTAACCACACCAGGGAAGTGGTGTGTAGCCTGCATGGGCTTTCTAGGGGATGTTAGGTGACCACATCCTACTGCCATCCTCCATGTTTACATTGTGACTGGGTGTTATGGCTCATGCCTCCAGTAAACCATTTTAATTCCTACCAAATGGTCTGCACCCTTTTCAGGACTTTTCTGACCATAAAACCTAGAACAACCACCTCCTGTGATTCTATTGCAACAATCCAAAGTTTCTGAAATCCTGACCCTCCCCATGATTCCATGGCCAAGGTTCTGCTCCTTCGATAGTTGACTTGCAAGATCACCATGTACCTTGCTCCCTTTTTCTCACTTTTCTATTGACCCCTTGTATTCCCTTCTCCCCCTTGTCTTTTAGTTGGCAAGTAGATAATACAAGGAGTAGCTACATGTATGTATATAACCCCCTAGTCAACTGGACTATTCGAGTACAAATATTGACTTAATTTGCATCCTAAGTCCTGATTCAGTTCTGGTACTTTTCCAACTTAGTCCTTTTGCCTTTCCGACTTTCCAAAATTAGAGACAGATAATCGAGGAGGGTACAACACATAAGTTGAAGCCAAGTCCCTCTGACTTCAAACACCTGAATGGCTAGTTGTATTGACTCAATACTGCAATCAACCTCTACCCTAAGTCCCTGACGCTTTCTGTCTGCTTCCCGTCCTTTCCATCCCACCTATGAATCCAACCCTTGACCCCCTACAACTTCGTAACCTCGACCCCCTCCACAGAATCCCTTGGAACCTATGGAACCCTTCTGGAAGTATTTCCTTGAATGCTTGACATGCGGATTTAACACTGGGGCTGGTAGAGTTTTCAGTAGAGGTGGGTCAGTTATTGACGACAGAGGTGAGGGAGAGCCTGATGGTGCCTGCTTTTGGATGTGACGGTCATGAAAAATACACCCTATTTGCATTGAGATACATCTGGCCTAACATTCTGCACCAGAGAGGAGAAGGGGGATGGGGGTCCTGGTAGCTAGCCCAGCAGTTAGAGGTCATAGGCTGTAGGCAAGTGACACATCTGCAACAAATAGGTTACAGTGCCTTGTCAACTTCTACAATGCTGCATTCAATGAAGAGAAGGCCATACAAGGTCTTTGTGAGGGATGGTGAAAACTCAAGGGAGTGCAGTCAGCGAACTGGTGGGTGTTGCTACAGTAAGCACAGCCATTATTGTCAGGGAACTGGACTTGTCTCACAGACAAGCATATTAGAAGGAGCTCTCTAGGAGTGGATGTATGTCTCTCAAGATGTGCAGGGTTGTCACCACTGGCCTAAGGCAGGTTGGAAGGCAGATGCAGCAGTGATGTTAGGGGTATTGTCAGTGAGCATGTCACATAGCATGTCATGTACATCAGTGGTGTCACCAATGGGTCCAAGGTAGAGAGCCTGCAATGTACAGCAAAGGGTGAAGAACCAGGATGCTTGCTTGGTTGAGCACCAGCCAGTTTGTTTCTCATGTTATCTGCATGGCAGCTGCAGCTGCTATAGGGTTCCATATGAGGATCTCTGGCTAGGGACAAGGAGTTGTGATTAAAGGGTCATGCTGTAGTGGGGAATCAAGAGAGGGGTACAAGGTGGTTGGGTTTGAGAGTGTGGATGTAAGGTGGGTCATAAGGGTTATAGAATAGTGTAGTGAGGGTGTTTAGCATGTACATATGCTAGAGACTGCAAATAGAAGATACAAAGAAAGAGTGTAGGGGTAGTTGGGGGTTTATAGCATCACCATGGCCTGGGCAGTATGCTCTACTAGCAGTGTAGTGGTTTTCAGTATTGCCCAAAGTGGTCTACTATCACTCTGTTTCCTCTGTCATTCATGTGCTAGCACCATTCCCTCTAGTAGGTACAGGTGCACTGTTGGGAACAGGGCAGAATCATCTGAACTGTGAGGAGAGAGGGTGTCAGCTGCTATACTCTCTGTGCAAGGAAATAACTTGCCAGTCAAAGCACATGGCCACCCATTGGTCCTCTATTAGTGACCCAGTTCTACTGTAAAGGCAACTCTCCACTAGCACTGACTCTGCTCAGGCTTAGGTAGAGGGGATCTAAAGATTAGTTACATTACTAACTATTACTGACAGTATTGCATACCTTAGATAGAGGGGATCTAAAGAGAACCAGGTGAGGATCTGTTAAGTCTGGGTAAAGCCGATGTTGCAGACGGGAGTCGGTCAAGTCCTGCAGACTGATCAAGGTGGCTTGGCTTCAATGTGCTCGTGCATTGTGCCCTGCTCTTCCATGTGTGCCACTAACTTGGACTGAACAAAGACCTGGGAGGGTACCGAGAGTGTTGGCCCGAGTAAGGGACTTTAGAAAAAAAAAGAAGGGGAGACGAGAGGAGGTAAACCAAGTCAATATTCAGAGTGAGGAACTATCTACATACATTTGCTACTTATATAGGTTAAGAAGCAAGATGTGGAACAGAGTGGCATAAGGAATGGAGAACAATAAGGTATGAAGAATCATATGGAGGTATTGTCTACAGTGATCAAGAAAAGAATAAGAAATGTAAGCAAGAATAGAATAATGAAATATGGCTGAAATTAAAATAATGAGAG
>QLPI01023459.1:0-14621 GCA_003314275.1 Chroogomphus rutilus
TTCTCTGATGAGCCGTCAAATGGTTCTGGTCTTGCAATTTTGCCAGCTGATGGGATAGAGGATGTAGTTGTAGATGTCAGCTGGGGTGTTTGGGTTTGTAGTGACGCTAGGTGTTGGTTAAGGTGGTGTGTCTGGTTGTTCACCATTGCAGTCAGGTCTGCATTGTTTTGCTGCAGGCCTGCGAGAATTTGTTGTAGGAGATCAACATCCATGATAGGGTGTTGTAGGGATATAATAGTCTTGAGCTAATGTCAGCAACAACAAGAGCTTCAATACTTGGGAGCGGAGGAGGGATTTGAGCAATGATACTTGTCGGTGTATTGACCAGCTCAAGACTGAGCTTTAACTAATTACCTAAGAACTGTACATATGGTCTAGCGGAGTAGCGGAGTCCAATAACAAGCAATAGATAGAGGAGTAGAGAAACCATGACACTCACTGTCTGACATATGCAGCAGCTCTAGCTTCCTTACAAAATACTCCCTGGCACTTTCATAAGCATGTCCAGGCTCTTGATATGATGTACAATTTTCACAGGATTTCTGGTGATATAGCCAAGCATGCTTCATAAAGTAAGTGGATATTGTTTCTCTTGAGTACATTGAAACCAAGCCACTCTGATTGGTCTGTAGGACTGTCAAGCTTTGATAATGCCGAAGATGGAGGTGGGGAGCAGCCAAGTCCTGCAGGCCAAAAGTAGTGGCTTGGCTTCAATGTACTTGTGCATTGTGCCGTAATTTCTGTGCATGCCACCAATTTAGAACAGAGGAGATACTCAGAGAGTGCTGAAAATGCCAGCCCAAGTAGAGGACTTTGTAGAGGAAAGAGAAGATAAGGGGCCTAAGGCTAGTTGATACCCAGAATGAGGAAGTATGTACATGCATGTCCTACTTATATAGGTTTAAGAAGTGACATGTGGAATAAGGAATGTGGGACAATAAGGTATGCAGAGCATGTGGGGGTATTGTCCACAACGAGTAGAATTAGAATGAAGGAATGTAAACGGGGATAGAACAATAAAAATAGAATAATAGGAATGTGGCCAAGGATAGGACAATAGGGAGTGCCTAACTATAAAACAATGGTAAGATGTCCTGAGGTAAGAGGGGTCGAGGATTAAGGAGCAGATGGGGTGGGATTAATGGATGGTGAATGAGGTAAAGTGAGTGAGGGATGGGGACAAGGAATATGGATGGCAGATGTGCTGAGCCGAGGCTGGCATATCAAGTTATTTGCATGTGGTGTGGGCACTTGTATGTGGACATAGGATGACTGTTCCGTTGGCATGGCACTGCTGAATTACTGGAACCCCAGTACGTGTACTTGACAAGGACTTGGCCAATTTCTGCCAGCATTGTGAAGTCAGTACTATTGCAATAGTACTCGGCCCACACATCATCAGCATTCTCAGTGCCTGACAATGTGCATGTGATGCCATGAATGTGATGAAGCCAGAAACATGACAAACTGGAGATGTGTTTACAATAGGCATGTGGATGTTTCAGTTTAGGAACATCAACAAGGGTTTGATTTGATACTCAGGTGTCTCGGTGTGCATCCATATAAGGAAGTGTCTCATGATGGATGGTCAGATGAAAGAAATAGTAGCAAGCTTGTGAAAATGATTGGGGGTCTCGTGATTTATGTGCCTCTTATGCTTGACTTGGCTTGATATTGACTCATATGATCCTTATGATTTGTGTGTTTGTGTGACTTGATGTTGACTCATGTGCATGTTTGACTCAGCTTGTAGATTTGGTTATCTTGTGTTTGTGGGTTTTGTGGGTGTAAAAGAGTTGGGGAGGGAAATGAGAAGTAAGCTTGTTGTGTATGTGGATTTAATGAGTAAAATGATAATGACAGTTCCTAACATTGAAGCCTGTGTATGCAAAGAAATATATTTTTGTGCCTTGGGCCTTCTACCTGGGTTGGACCCTGTCAGGGGATGATCCATTACAAAGACCAAACTGAGGCCAAATGAGTCAGGCCAGATACCCACCAGGTAGCCTAAAGGGCCCACCTGAGATTTTGGCACTGCCAGGACCTCTTGATGGCCAACAATACACTCTCAACCACTGAAGGATAAGGGGACATAAGTGTTGGGGATCACTCTTAAGGAGCTACTAAGGGGTTCTATTCATATTTCTGGACTGCTTTCTAAACCTCTGTCTGATTGTTTCTACCTTGTAGATTTGTATGTCAGACTTTTTTCTAATTCCATATGACCTAAATGTTGCAAGAGGACATTTTCCAGTTCAATACAGATCATATCCAAGGTGGCTGTGGAGCTTCTGAGTTTCAGAAAAAACCCACTGGCAGAATATATTCCTGCTAAAGTGAAACAATTATCGTCTGACAACGACCCACACATTTCTTGTGGAAGCTCAACCGCTTTACGGCAATCTCTCAACGAGTCTTCGATTTCACAAAGCTTCTAGAGAACAGGGAACACGATCCATATATGTTACAATCCACTCCAATTTCTTTTTTGTCAACCGACACTCCTAGACAAATGATCGATGAATACACTCTTTGTAGAAATATCGGAGGTTAGAACAATGTGATTGACATGTGGATTTAAAAAAATAGATTTAAAACATAGGAATTCATCGTTAAACTGTCGAAATGCCTTTGGTACTTCTATTTGGGAAATACAATGATCTCCTTCCGGGGACATTACACTCACAGTTGACACTTACAGTCGTGACTCACTTCAATGTCATCATATTTATCCCCTCTGGATTTCTGGATATATTATTTTTATAGGAAACCCTTTCAATGTTATTACCATAGTTTGCTTATGACTTTCAATTTTTTTCTTTGCCACATGTATCAAGGGCTGAGTTTGAATTTCCAATTTGTCACCTTGACACTCATGCGAAGAATGTCACACATCTACTGACATAAATCACTTACGAATCGAGGAATTGTAAGAAAAGATAAATTCACTATTCATTCGAAAGCCGTAGTCTGTCAAGACGTTGAGCTAAAGGGCGACATTACCATCGCAGCTGGTAAGAACACAGTTTCGCGTCATGGGTCTGCGAGTCACATATTCTTTTCTCTTATGGCTCTACAGGGACCGTTGTTCATCCGAAGGCGACCGTATTTTCCATTGCTGGACCCATCATTATTGGCCAGGGATGTATCGTTGAGGAAGGCACAATAATTGTCAATAGGTAAAACAAACACCTTTGTAAATCGCTCACTCTATGACCGCTTCATATCTCTAGACGTAAAGAAGTTAGGCGGATTGGAGATGATAATCTATTTGAGATCGGCTGCCGTACACAACCCTACTTTTGCAGTCGTGCTTGAAATTGAAATTAGGGTGTCTTGTCGCACAGGTGTCGAATCACCAACGATGGGAAATTCAAACACAATTTCGACACGGGCACGTCTTCATCACACTGTGCGCCTCACTTCATACTGCGTCATTGGAGCGGGATGTCTGGTCGTTCCCAGCGAAGATGAAGTTTTGGAAGACTATACCGTGAGTCTATCACCTTCGATCGATGCTTTTCTGCTCTTTATATTCACTCACTTGACTTTCTTCCATTTTTTAAAAAAAGGTTATCTACGGTGCGGCTGCTGAGAGAAGAACGTGGAGCGGCCGTGGAAAAGTTCAAGAGATCGACCTCAGACGAAAGCATGCTGAATACTTGCGCGAGATGCTTCCAAAGTTCAACAGGCTTCGAAGAGGAGATGGTGCATGAGTTTTTTTCTTTCTTTTCTAGATCCAGTTCCGGACGCTTGTATATTCTGATCCACTTAATACCTTCCGTGTTGGCGTATATTCATCAAGGCGACAGATGTGAGTGCCCTGAGTGTTTCCTTCAGCTCCAAGGCGCTATTCAATTCTATCCCTCTATCCAGGATCCTCTCACAAGACCCAATGACTAAACAGCTTTTCGGGATCAATTGATAACTAAGATATCACCTACTTTGAGCTATGATCCTCTTCAAATACACAGGAAGAGTCTAATAGCACCAGTGACAATGGGTACGCTATAATCGTGACGCAATCCAAGATATTGACTTAGAACCCCCGGATTGCATCGGACACGTCACGGAACGTTTGTTCATACTTGACTGAACATGAGTGCGAGATCCAATAAATGCCAATGACACTAGCTGCGTAGTGGAATTAGTGGAATACCTGTCATCTTAATTCTACGCTTAATAACGAATCGATGAGTTCTCCTGATTTTTGCCAATGATCCCTTCCATTATCCCCCTTATCCAATCCAATCTGGACTGTCCTTAATTTCCAAAATTGGGATGAAAAAGATAGTGACGCGCATGTGACTCAAATATGATACCCATCTGACGCAGCTACGATGCGTGCGTGACGCAGATACAGTGTACGCGGTTGTGGCGTGCCGACGATAGATGTAGATTGCATGGCTGGGAATACTGAGTGGAGGGAGAGGGGATATTCTTTCTGAATCCACAACAATCTGGAGAGATGTGAATATTGGTTTTTTAAATGGGGGACGTTTTGCTATCAAGCCAGGAATGCATGGTTGTACATTCGAAGGTCGAGATACATCCAGCCGCTGCTTCTTTAGACATCAGGCAAAATTCCACGTTTCGAGCAGTGTTCACATGGAAAGGGAGTCAATCAGAGTGGCATGGTGACTAACAATACCAGCGGCCTGTTCAGTACCTATACCTAAGGCTAACAATAAAAATCCTATGTGTGAAACAGTACTATACGCTACTCACCTGATAGAACAGGGTCAGAAGGAGTAAGATACTCATAATTAGAACCCGTGTGGGAAATATTAAGAAATTGCGGTGTCTTACTTTATAAAGGGCACAAACACGATCTCAAAAGCCTCACGAATGCATATGCTTCATTCTCTCTAAGCTACTCATTGGAAGATAATACAACTTTGCAGTGTCTTTACATAGGCAACCAACTGAAATCCTTAACAGCGGATCTGATCTCCCATGAATGTCTCACTATAAAGCATTCCACCATAGGCTCAGACCATGTCCAGATTTTACCAGGCCAAGGTTCCATTCATGCTGGCGTGATCCAGCCCTTTAGGACAGGTAAATTCCAGACACGGCCGAGCTGCAAGCAGAATCGAAGCGACATCACAAGAATTCAGATCCTAGTTAGGATTTCAGATCATTGCGCTGATGTAAAGGTTTGAACTTATCTTCTATCCATGTGCTCCTTACAACCAGTCAAGCCTTTCAGTCACCATTCGGTCCTTTCCCACCGGAGACTCTGTGTAGGAAACTTGAAGGGGTCAGTGGCCACTCGCATCTATCAGTGACATGCGAGACATAGCTTTTGAAAACGGAAGCAGACGGCCAAGGGGTCCCCCCATAGTGACAAAGTGGATATGCAGCAGGAACAGTAGGAAAGTGCCACAGACCAAATGTAATTCACGTTTCCTCATCTGATGGCCTGTATGCGAAACGCGAGGAAACCAGTCAGTGTCAGATAAAAAACGGGTAAGAGAATTAACTTTCAATAATCGAAGCAGACCGTCGGAGGGTGGAATGAAAGGGGAGACACCACCTGATAGGGTTTCGACATTCGCGCTTGCCCGTGCTACAGCCGGTGTAGAAAATATAAGCGATGATACGGGCAAGACTGAACTTTCAAAGACCGGAGCAGAACGTCGACAAGTCCGGTGGTGAAGAAGTGAAGATAAAGCTGGAATGTTTGGTGAGAAGATAAGTCATCGTCACATAATGAATACGTGCAAGAATTGATATTTAAAAAAAAAAAAAACTAAATCAAAAGACGAAACCAGTGGACGATGGATCGGCCGGTGACGAAGAGAGCGAGCGTAAAGAGAACCTGTGGGAAATAGTAGGAGGTCAATCCGTTAGTGTGGAAAGGATGGTTGCGAAATTTACCAGTCAACAACAGTAGAACAAGCAAAAGGTAGACCTGGAATAAATCGACTATCGATCGACTCAACTAAGATATTAGGGGACGTTTAGTACAAGTCAAACTGGTGGCAGAGGGCAGTAATGAGTTCGGCTGGAGGCGTGAGGGTTAACACAGCGGTTCTGCGCCAAGATAAAGAGAAAACATAGGAGTGTTTAGCTGGATTGGACGAGGCGGGACGAAAAGAACCTAGGATACAAAAAGAAATCAATAGCTGGACGAAGATGTTGGAGAACGTTAAACACTTGGGAGCGAATAATGTTGGTGGCCATGGGCAGTGATGAGTGGAAGCAACGTAACTACAAGCCGGAGCCGGCGTGTCAGTATCAGAAGTGCTGCAAAAATATATAGAGAAAACGTATCTTGGTGGGTTGGGTAAGAACAAATAGACTAGTGAGAAACAGGAATGAATTTGTCAGGCACCGCACGACGATGTTAAGGAATGGGCAACACACTTGAGGGGGAGGGGAGCTTGTGACAAGAATACCGAGCCGTCTTGGCTGAAGTAATCAGTTGCTGGACCAACATGGAAAAAGGCCTTCAATTACCTGAGTGCAAGCACGGCGATCCAAAGGCTGCTAGCAATTGCAAATAATCAGTAGGGATCGTTGAGGAAAGCAAGGGCACCATGTCAAGTGTGTGATCGCAAAAAGGATGCACGGCCAAGCCAGTTGAATGGTCGATCGAAGCAGGAAGGAGAACCCTAGACAAGCGGCTGTTGCGCATCACTCTCCCGCCATGACACCGCGACGCTAGCCAGGCTCAAGTGATCCCAGTGGATGGTGATGACATCGCACCAATCAGTAAGTCGAAGCGCGCAACCTTTCGTCGAACCCCATAAAGAGCATCAAGCAGATGGAAACAAGGCTGTTGACAGCTTAGACTGAGAGGAGGACGAGTGTTAATACTAAAAGGTGGTGAGCCGAGCATAAAGAGAGGTGATTTGTACACATACAGAGTAAGGACGAATGAAGAGCCTAGCATCCGAATCGCATCCCTCCAAGAACCAATGTGGCCACGAGCTTGGAGAAGACATGAACCGAGTTTCGCGAAGCCTAAGCCAGCTGAGCAGACGAAAACGAATAAAAATTAAAAAACGCCTTATAGAAGAACGGATTTGTGAGTGGATGGACCGAGATTTAAAAGAACCTTCAACCGACGTGGGGATAAACAAGGGTGACGATGAGGCCGGTGTGAAGGATTGAAAACAAAGGCTGAAGCGAAAGAGAAAGCAAAGGATGAAGGGAGAAGAGCAAGGGCGCAGTCCGGGAGAGAATACGACAGACTAAAAGTACAGGCCATCTTAAGGAGCTCCGCCATAAAAAAGGAGGAATGAACGACGAGTGCTAAGTGCTTTCAACCGACCTGAGTGCAAGTAAGTCAATAAAAAAGCTGCTGAGAATAAGTAGAGAAAGATCGTTGAGAAAAGAAAGGGCACCAGGTCAAGTGTTTATTGACAAGAAGGGTAGACGACTCGACCATTTAAATGATCGAGTGATTCCGGAGGAAAAACTATAGACGGGTGGCTGGTTTCCCAGCACTCTCCCGCGAATACAAAGCTAAGCGAGAGCTGTGCAGCCAAGCAAAAGGGTAGACGACCCGACCATTTGAAGAATCGGGTGATGCCGATGGAAACTATAAACGGGTGGCTGGTTTCCCAGCACTCTCCCACGATGGCAAAGCTAAACCAGAGCTGTGTAGAAAAGCAAAAGGGTAGACGACCCGACCACTTAATGATCGAGTGATGCTGAAGGAAACTATAGGCGGGCGGCTGGTTACCCAACACTCTCCCGCGATGGAAAAGCTAAGCCAGAGCAAAAGAGTAGACGACTCGACCATTTAAATGATCAAGTGATGCCGAAGGAAACTATAGACGGGTGGCTGGTTTCCGAGCACTCTCCCGCGATGGTGAAGCTAAGCCAGAGCTGTGCAGAGAAGCAAAACGGGAGACGACCCGACCAGTTAAATGATCGAGTGATGCCGAAGGGAAACTATAGACGGGGGGCTGGTTGTGCAGCACTCTCCCGCGATGGGAAAGCTAAGCCAGAGCTGTGCAGAGAATCAAAACGGGAGACGACCCGACCCTTTAAATGATCGAGTGATGCCGAAGGAAACTATAGACGGGCGGCTGGTTTCCCAGCACTCTCCCGCGATGGCCAAGCGAAGACACAGCTAGGCTAGCCAGGCTCCAGTCATCCCGAAGGTTGGTGATGACATTGCGCCGATGACTAATCCGAGCTGACAGAGCAACCAAGACGAAGCGCACAAGGACGAAGCGCACAAAATTTCTATATCCAGCAGAAGAATCAAGTCTGTTGCCGGCCCGAGCTGAGATCAGGTCGAATACTAATACCAAAAGGTGTTGAGCGGAACATAAGAGAAGTCATTTGTAAAACTTACAGAGGACGAATAAAGAGCCTAATGTACGAATCGCATCCCTCCAAGAATCAATGTGGTCACGAACTTGGAAAAGACATGAACCGAGATCCGCACAGTCAGTGCCAGCTGAGCAGACGATAACGACTGAAAAGATGAAAGAACGCCTCCTGAAAGAACGGGGTTGTGAGTGGATGGACCGAGACGTAAAATAAGCTGAAACTCACGTGGGCAAATACATAGGTGACCATAAGGAAAACCGGTGTCAAGGATTGAAAATAAAGGCTGAAGCGACAGAGAAGATCTAGCAGGAAGGGAGGAGAAGAAGCGCGCATTCCAGGAGAGAATGCGACAGACTAAGAGTCCAAGCTATCTTAAAGAGCTCAGACTTACACAAGGAGGAATGAACGACGACTAAAGCAGATGAATTGTGAACGGAGTAAGAAGGGAGAAGACCGTCAAACTTACCGCGCGAGTATGAGAAACCATGGCCTAGTATTCGAATCTCTCCCCACCAGCTTATAACAGACGTGAATAGAGACGCGTAAGACCGATGCCACCCACAAAAAAGGAGGGGAAAGAAAAGTAAAAAAAAAAAAAAAAACAGAAGAAGAAATGCTTCCTAAAGCTAAGCCAGAGCTATGAAGAGGAGGCGACAAGCAAAAGGGTAGACGACTCGACCAGTTATATGATCAAGTGATTCCGAAGGGAAACTATAGACGGGCGACTGGTTGCGCAGCACTCTCCCGCGATGGCAAAGCTAAGCCAGAGCAAAACGGGAGACGACCCGACCATTTAAATGATCGAGTGATGCCGAAGGGAAACTATAGACGGGGGGCTGGTTGCGCAGCACTCTCCCGCGATGGCAAAGCTAAGCCAGAGCTGTGCAGCCAAGCAAAACGGGAGACGACCCGACCCTTTAAATGATCGAGTGATGCCGAAGGAAACTATAGACGGGCGGCTGGTTTCCCAGCACTCTCCCGCGATGGCCAAGCGAAGACACAGCTAGGCTAGCCAGGCTCCAGTCATCCCGAAGGTTGGTGATGACATTGCGCCGATGACTAATCCGAGCTGACAGAGCAACCAAGACGAAGCGCACAAGGACGAAGCGCACAAAATTTCTATATCCAGCAGAAGAATCAAGTCTGTTGCCGGCCCGAGCTGAGATCAGGTCGAATACTAATACCAAAAGGTGTTGAGCGGAACATAAGAGAAGTCATTTGTAAAACTTACAGAGGACGAATAAAGAGCCTAATGTACGAATCGCATCCCTCCAAGAATCAATGTGGTCACGAACTTGGAAAAGACATGAACCGAGATCCGCACAGTCAGTGCCAGCTGAGCAGACGATAACGACTGCAAAGATGAAAAAGAACGCCTCCTGAAAGAACGGGGTTGTGAGTGGATGGACCGAGACGTAAAATAAGCTAAAACTCACGTGGGCAAAAACATAGGTGACCATAAAGAAGGCCGGTGTCAAGGATTGAAAATAAAGGCTGAAGCGACAGAGAAGATCAAACAAGAAGGGAGAAAAACAAGCGCGCAGTCCAGGAGATTATACGACAGACTAAGAGTCCAAGCTATCTTAAAGAACTCAGACTTAAACAAGGATGAATGAACTACGACTAATGCAGATGATTTGTGAACGGAGTAAGAAGGGAGAAGACCGGCAAACTTACCGCGCGAGCATGGAGACCCAGGGCCTAGTATTCGAATCTCCCGCCACCAGCTTATAAGAGACGTGACTAGAGAGGCGTAAGACCGATGCCACCCAAAAAAAGGGGAAAAAAAGAAAAGGCAAAAAACAGACGAAGAAATGCCTCCTAGAGGAATGGTGCTATCAATAAATCGAGCGAGGCATTGACAAACTTTCGACTCACGTGGGCATAAGCAAGGGCAACGATCAAGACCGTGACGAGAGTGAAGTAAAAAGGTACTATGACGATAAAAACTACGAGAACTGAAGAGGTACGATGAGAGGCAGAAGGTAGCTAGTGAAGAGGCAGCGAAGAGAACGCGCCGAAGAACAAGAAGACCGTAAAGAGAGCGACAAGACAACAATGTAGCTAGCAGGCGATGGATTGGGGCGTGGCAAGATGGGGTGGTGATGGATGGGGAAAGAAGAAAGAGGAAGGCAGTCAGGACCTTATAGCGATTTGACAGGCCATGCGGCCGGCTCCTTGGGTAGTGACAGCCCTCTGGCACCTCTCAGGGGTACAGAACAATGTCTCTCACTCATTCAATACAGTAGATGCACGCAGTTCATTTCAATGTGTGACATCTTTACGTGGATAACACCTCCAGATTGTGCTTATTCATTCACGCGAACAAGGTTCATATTTCCAGTTCCGCAACTTTGAACTTCTGCACTGTCCCTTTTGGAATAGCTCTTCCCACAACACCACACAACAAATGCCAGCCCATTCCGCTTCAGTGGGCTGCAGTACAAGGTACCAAACAAACACAATACATCGTGACTCGAAAATACTCAATAATCGGAAAGAGAGACGAGCCTTTGCCCCCACTTTAGGTACTCACGTGATTTAAACTCGCCTCGTGTTTTCACCCGAGAAGCCGCGCAGTGTACATATGTGCTCGTGCCTTCAATCGATGTTGGTTCTTATCATTTGAGGCTGATTAGTTTTTTGGCTTACGCTCAACACTTGATTAGCGGTGGCACACTGCCCCTTCTCGCATAGTTTAGCTCCGACTCTCACGGTGCGCATTTCCGTCGCCACGCTCCCACATGATCACGCAGGATTGAGATGTAACTTCTTGTTCCGCGATAGTACCAAATTTCCTGCAGGCCTTTTATAATACACCTGGCGCAATACTTTCAAATCATTCATTTCTCAAGCTCAATTGGGCACTGGGGGGCGATGGAGGGCTTGCGAAAAATAAAACTCAAAATTCATGTGAACACCTGGCCTCAATCATGAGCCAGACTTTTATATTCTATTTCATATTCTTTTATCACAGAAAGGTTGTTAGGTTTGAGGTACTTCAGACCAGACTGTTGAACCAGCATCTAGAAATCCCATATTGTATCACTCGATCACCACCACCCTTGTGCTGCTCGTGTTGATGTTGAATACCAAGTTTTACGGTCTGAGATAGGCATATGGATGTATTTTCTTTTCCTCTTGCCTCTTGCTGCAGGCAAGCTCTCGCATCCCAATGAAATGCAAGCGCTTCTACCTATGCCAAGACCCCTTTTTTGTCTGTCTCGTTGGTTGCTTTCAGAATGTTTACCTCTGAATTTGTTCTACAGTTGAAGGGTAAGTCACGCAATGATCTTTTCCTTCCAGTGAAGATCATTCTGATAACATTTCCCACCTAGGTTCTCTGTGTGGTTACTGTGCTTCTTCCGATGCCATTTTATCGACTAAGCTTTCGTTGTCCTCCATTTCGGGTTCAAATATCAACTTCTAGTAGCACCATCATCCCACTCTAGTTTGCCGTCTTCTGGGTTGAAAAATAAGAAGAACAGATGCGTATATTGGGCTACAAAAGAGTAAAAACAATAACTAGGGAGAAATACAATATACATGGGCGGAAGAAGCAGAGGCTAAGGAGAGTGAAGCGGATAATGAGAAAAACGGATGAAAAATATATATTTATATGTACACTGTAAAGTAGGTCAACAGACATTTATTACTGAGCAGAAGAGTCACACAATCAGTGAACCATCGGGATGTTACAGAAACCTGGAAAATATGAGATATGGATGTAGGAATAAAGGTAGTGAACCAAGAATGGGACGGCAAGCGGGATATAAACCAACTATATATATTTACCTCCTAAGACTGTCTTGCCCTATCGGAACGTCCTATGATGTATTCATCAGAAGCGTTGTTTCAGGAGAGATACTAACAGAAAATAACGAATTGAAGTTATCCACCCTTTTCTTGATTTATCGATCCCTTGTATGATAATGTGTTTGAGCATGGCAATCATCTTGTTGTCCTCAAGTAGTTTTATTCATTTTTTTTTTGGATTCATTCTAGCTAAAGACTATTATGTTATATCAAATTTATATAAGTAGCTTCAGTAGCAGACTAGAGAAATTAGCTTGATGACTTCTGTGTTAATGTGTCATTGTCATAATCAAGAACGACACCAGTGTACTCATGCTCTGAGTCCTGGGGTTCAAATATATATTATTGAGACACGGATACAGGTTTTCACAGATTTTAAACTAGTTTTATACTGTGTTGGTGTTCCTATGACACAAACTGGTATCATAGGGAAGTGCAGGCTAGATTCCCTAGTACTTGTTATAAAACAGACCAAAAAACTTATTGCACATTGTATGCTTCTCTTAAATATCCTACCAGATCTTACAAACTGAACATTATAATCCCCACTATGCACTCATCACCATATTCCCACGATCATGAACCCATTCCCATCCCAACCAACTTCTAGTCAGTCATGACAGTGTTCACAAAGAACCTCACCTATTCTGTTTTCGACTCTACAGCATCCCTGAATATGTATCATACACAATTGACATGCAATATCATTGATATCATATTATGCATGATACTTTTTCTAACAAGGTTAACCTCTCAACTTCTCTTCAGGGCTGGCTTCCTATGAGGGTAAAAAAGCATTGAAAATCAGACAATTAATCTCAACCTGTAATAACTGTAAGGCAGTGATTCTTCTCTTTTGTATTATCCAACAACCCATCAAGACATGCAATTTCCCCTGACTGTAGGAAAAATCGCCTGACCGAATAACATTATAATACTGGGTGAGCAAAGAGACAACAGAAGTGAAAGTATCGAATGACTGACCAAGAGCTAGATATACTACCAGTTACTCAGTGTCGGTATCAGTGTTCAAGTAAATTTAGTAACCTTATTTTACGCAAAGTTCACAAAGACCAACCATTATTAGATAACTAAGAATCAAATTGAATTAACAGTTAGTATTGTTATTATTATTTTTGAGGTTAAGTACTTGGTTATTTTATTTTATTTTATTTTATTTTTCACTCACATAAATAATTGCTCCCAGATCTAACACTTGAAAGCTGGGTTTTGCCATCCGAAATGTTTGTTATAATCGAAACCTCAGATTCAGAACGTCACCCCATGTATATCAAAATATATCCGCATACCAGATGTGAAGATCTATTTATGTCACTTTCAAAGAATGGAGTTGCCTTGTAGTGGGTTCAAGGCGGCTTGTAGACGTTTGAATAATTTGAGAGGTCATGTGACATTAATCATATTCTCAAATTCCTGGAACCAGCCACTTGTTGGAGCTAAGATGTGTAAGCACCAAACACAGTAAGGTATGGAGGTTCCGGTCATGTTCGACCGGGACCATATATATGTTGAACAACTAGAAAGTAGCCCCTCAGTGAACCACCTGTTCACTGAGGTGCATATTCCCTTTGCATGCCTAGATACAAAGACACTGATTATATTGTAGTCCTTCTGTATCTAGGTATAGTAATAACACATACCAGTGAACTGCCTGTTTACTGAGTCCTTCTGTATCTAGTCACTGTGCATAACCGCTACAGGTTATAAGCCCTGCAGAGCCCACTAGTCAACCCCTACCTCTAAGTCATTCATCGTCCCGAAGCTGGCCAGAGATGGCACAAACTGGGTCACCTGGAAAATTCAAATGTTAGCCACCCTGTCTGTGACTCGTGGTACCAAATGTCACCTGGAAGGGACTTCCAGAATCCCCCCTCCAATCCCCACCTATCCCAGGAGCCATAGGCTAACAGTGAAGGAGGAGGAGGACCTGGACAACTTAGAAAAACACTAGGATAATTACAATCAGCGGGAGGCCATGATCATGGCCCAGATATTTACCACAGTCCCCAACAGCCTCCTCATTGAAATCCGCAACCTCCCTACAGTCAAGGACCTATGGGATGCCATGTGCTCAAAACATAAAACCAGAGCACTCACTCTCAAGGTCGATATGTGGCACCAGATGTACAAAATGAAGTGCAGGGATGAGTCGAACATCTATATGCACCTGGAGGCAATTATGAGGATGCAAGAACAACTTGCTGGGATGAACGCTGGACTCACTGATGATGACCTAGTTACCATCATCCTTGGGTTGCTCCCTAAGTTATACTGCCCACTTGTCAAGTCGACGTACCGAGACCCATCTGCCGGCAGTGCCGACCGAGCAATCATCCTATATCCACGACCAAGTGCCCGCGTCGCATGCATAACACTTGGTGCACCGGTCCCAGCTCGGCACATCTGCCATTCACACTCCTCAGTCCGTTTCACCTCGGGACTTCCTGTCCTTGTATTATCCTTGGACACGACCCCATTGTTTTATACTC
>QLPI01023504.1:0-11383 GCA_003314275.1 Chroogomphus rutilus
CTCGCTCGCCTTTTCCAAGAAGTTGACATCTGAGACAGCCCGTATATCGGTGCGACCATCGGCCCGGGTCGACTTGGGCGTCTCTGCGGGGAAGGTGCAACGGGAGACAAAATAGCAACGCAACTGTTGGGAACTTCTAGCGGATATTGCCCCTGTAGACCGGTAGGTTTCAAGCCGGTAGGCCTGAGAAGGAGTCGAGTGATCCAGGTACAGCTGGTCAATTCTAAACGGGGGGTCAGGACAATTGACATGTGGTTTCCTTTGGCGCTTACTGTCTCTCGCAAGTGGCTCCTGGTCCTTCCGTGGCACTAACGCCCGGGGAACTCGTATGAATGAAAAATGCACCCTCTGGATGCCCGCTCTCGTCGCCGGGGCTCGTGATCTTCTCGAGCTGAATCACGAGCTTGGATGGGTCATGTTTGGTGTAGGCGAGCACCTGATCATCAGTCCATCAGCCCTGCCAACCCCGGGCACAGCAATCACCGCGCATACCTTAGCACCGAACAGAGCGATAATGTGGTCAGAAATGACCTCGACAGACTCGTTGCGAAAGTATGTGTCGTCGATGCCTAGATGGTCGTAGAACCAGACAACCTCGTTCTTGATGAGCTCGCGAGGAATAAAGCCCTTTGCTGCGACGATTTCTTGGACCTTGGCGCGTTGCGCCTGCTTGCCAGCGAAGACAGGAGTTGTATATCCTGGGACGTTCTTGACACGATGGACAGAGGCATCGCTACCTGGCGTGCCAACTCTAGATGGCGAAATGCTCGAGGGGGTGTGGAGCGCAGGCATGAGAGAGTCGCCGTTTTCAAAGGATTTTTCGAAAGGCATGCTACTAGTTTATAGGGAGATGGAAGTCTTTGAAATTATAAGAGAGGACTGAAAACGGCAAAGAATGGGATCTTATATGAGGATGATATATAAACTGGACCTGTGACCATTGCACTGCGTCTATTACGTAATGTAACCTAATTATTAGGGTTTCTCGGACCTCGTCCCGCCTGGGGAGGTCCTTGCACACTACCGAAGTAGCCAGCAGCGGAATAATGCTGAACGTTTTCATTCCCGTTGCACACTTCCCCGCAGACTGTTTCCAGGCGGTACCTCGGCCTGTAATGATCCTGGAATATGGGTGTCACGCAAATTCAGAGCATGGAAACCCCGTTACATTTTATTAAACAAAGTTATGCTACCATATTTTGGCGCGTTTGGATTGCGCCATGCATGCCAATTTCGCTGTGGCGCTATACTGAAGGTACAGCTCGCAGCCGGCGAGCCCTAAGTCGGACCTGACAACTCATCTTGGCTCGACTACTCCCTAATGACCATCTGTTTGACGGACGTCGAACAGATGGGCAAAGTCAACAAAGAATGGAAGTAAGAAACTCGCATTGCAGTCTCAATTTTATTCCGACATTTTCGTTGAGCGTACATCCATCAATCATCCTGAAGCCTACTCGTTTTGACTTTCCCGACGGCGATGTACAGGTGAAGCAACTTCAAATGAGAATGCACGGTTAACGATGATTTTCCCAGCTGCGAATTGATAAGCATGGCACCGGGGACTAAGGATGCGATCGAAATCGGGAAGGACATGTGTTCGATGACGCCACGGCCTTAGCATAAACTGCGGTAGAAGACGCGGCTCGAAACCTGTAGCAACGTCTGCTACGCACTATGAGGTGTCGCTAGAAGTATGTGTCAACCGAAGTGGACGAGGGAAACGCAAGTTTCTTCGTTCGCTATAGGCATATATCGACATCTGTCGCGACGCAACCGCGTTTTTAGCATACTCTGCGGTGGAGGGCGTGGTGGAGTGGTACCCATTACCAGGTGCTACTGTAACTCTCAGGTTTGTATGACTTGACGGAGGGAAACAAGTGAGACGAGAGGTATTTTTCCTTCGCTAAAAGCTGGCTCGACATTCCCTTAGGTGCATCTGCGTATGAGAATATCCTGCGGCGGAAGGCGCAGCGACGTAACACGCAATGCGAAGTATCACAGGAGGTCTCGCGTTTCTATGCTTCAGCTGATGGAGACGAGGTAGACGCAAAAGCCTCTTCGATAAGAGCATATACCACATCCACCCGATTTTTTCCGCATTTTCAGCATCAACTGCAGTGGAGGGCGCAGCTTCAGGACGATAGCAACGACTGGTACGTATTGCAACGAGTCACTGGAGGTTTCGGCACATATGATTGAACCGAAGATGATGATAGAAGTCGCAAAGAAGTGATCCTTATCGTTTTGCTGAAAGAAAGCACTGTCATCGTCAGTATAGCCTGCAGTGGTGGACGCGGCTCGAATGCTGGTGGACGCGACTCGAATGCTGGTACACACCTCGGCGAATTACTAGGAAGCGCTGGAAATTTAGGGCTTCTCTGGTTCAGCCGAAGATGATGGAAGATACAAAGGACATTTGTGCTTCGACCGAAGAAGCCGATAAGAGACGCAAAGAAGTAATTATATTCTTGCTAAAAACATTGCCGACATCGCCGATGTATTCACCTCGTCAGTGTAGCGTGCAGTGGTAGACGCGGCTTGAAGGCGAGTACGCACCCGAACGAATTTCATTGGAACTTTCGGGCTGACTCGCAGAAGATGCAAAGAAGTTCTTTTTATATCTGATCCAACATACCCTCGTCATATTCGCCACAGCCGAAAGGGGAGCGACTTCGTTTGGGGGTGGCGAAGAGTAACACAAGCCTCAGGGAATTTAATGATCCCAATGATCTTAATGAACCCAGGACAACGGCTTGGCATTTATCCATGAAAACGATGACGCAACTTTTCGCAATCTCCCTAGCCTCCAAGGTTCGAATTCACTAGGCTGTTAAGTTCAAAGAAATAACTAGCACGCCATCATGGTGCTGAGGACATGCTCACCACGGCTTTCAAACCCACCACGAAATTTTAACATGAGGTGTTGATATAGTAACTAGAATGTACGCTAAGTATAATGATTGTATGACTTACACCATATTAAATACTGTTCAGCATAGTAGTTCCTTATAGAGCTATACTGTTCACATCTTGCTGCTGAATATACCAATGTTAACAATTGTATTAACAACCACGGTTTGACGGATATACAAACTAATATATCGATGGGTCAGCTGCTCATTTGTCTGGTTAACTAATGTGGTTCGTGAGAGCTGAACGTTTCTTTTTGATAGAATATGAGTAGATCAGTACAACCGTTGGCCTGCTCTGGCGACATCTATTAGCAAGCCTCGATGTTATCTTGATCGTTTCGTCGAGTCTGTATAGCCCATTACGATCTATACTCCATAGTCATCTGGTGCTCTTTAATAAAATTAACTGTATCATGTCACTGAAGTGGAGAAAAAATAAATTGGAAGATGCAGACTACAGCTAAAAATCAACCACCCAAGGATCCTGAACTTATAGAAAAGACTGACAAATACACATGCAACTTACCAAATTACCGAAAAGAAAAGACCGAAGATTCAGACACCATAGATTTCAAGAGACGTTTTCTGGAATGAATATCTGTAAAAGTACAAGGTCGCTACATGCCTGCTAAATAGCGTGTCGCTGTCAACTCTGGCGAAATTCAAACTTGGTGAAATCCACCTGTCCAGCAAATAGTTCACATGATAATAAACCCGGTTGAACTTGAAATTACCTACTAAGGAACCCGAGAATATTATCGCTCTGTCGTGATCACAGACGGTAAATTAAAAACCCACCCTAGTATCAGGACAACTCTTTTCCTTGGCAATACCTTCTCAGATAGGGATTTTACCCAAAAAAAACTAGACAGCGATTATTAAGGGGAGAAAGGTCTCGCGAACGGGGGTGGGAAAACAAGCAGCCGATCCATCGTTCCTACAACGAACACAGCACTTCTATTTTTACGAGTACCAAGCCATAGGATTCAATGATCGATGGCGGGGGGAAGCAATACCCATTTAGAGAGGGGGTTCTAGACGCCCAGAAGCTTTGGTAGCCGCTTTGGAGGGAGACGGTATGGAGCTGCCGAAATCACTGGATATTATAAACATTGGCAGGGTCGAACTGGAATGGTATATTGTCAATAAAACAAGAATTATTACCATAAGAGGAAGCCATCATTGCGAACGGTGTAATTTGATGTGGAGAGAGGTATGGGAACACTAATAGAAACGGGTTCAACAGACGCCTGTGATGAGTGTCACTGGTTGGGTATACTTAGCAGTGAGTGACTGCAGGGTGAATACCACCAATCCTGAAGAGCAGAAGCAGACAGATCTGAAAAATATATATGTTTTCGACGATGCGGAGCTTCAAAAATATTATTCTCCGCTGCCATTCGGTATTCTCCACTGAAAAACAACAATTTCGCGTTATACCGTACCGGATCGTGATGTCATTCGCCATGGGCTCACACCCACCCCAAACACCCGCAGTAAGCCCAAGCCTGGTGTTTTCCACACCCTCATAAACACTGAGAACCACCCATTTTCGCTATTACCTTTTGGCTAGTCAGAGCTGTGTTTACGATTACCGGAAAATGTTGGCATCCATGCCCATATCTCATATGAGCAAGCCATAGGGCTTCTCATACAGGCCGCGGACATTGCCCAACGCGTTCCATTTACCTGGAGCTATATTGACAAACCACTAGGTGAGAGAACCTAGGTTCTAATTACAAATCCCACGTTTATTGCTGCGGGTCTCTCACATTTGTCTGTAGATGGGCAGACATACCTCACATATATAGTCAGCACTTCCTCACCAGTGCCACCTGACGGCATCCGCTGGCTGGATCAGGAGAAGACCTATCGCCTTCCTGCCCCTAACGGCCGTGTATGTAAAATTCAACACACTACTCCATCTCTCTGACTCACTTCTCATCATGTCTTGTCTCAGGAACTCGAAATTTCCGAGGTCAAATTTGGCTTTATTCCCAACCTCGAAGCGAACGCAGCTCATATCAGGCGCCGATTCCGTTTAACCAAGGGCGGAAATTCTCAATTGATGCTTATACATTATCTTCGGGGCGATGCCATTGGCACGTGTTTTTTTATTTATTTCCCTGACCTTTATGCTCTTAAGGGCTGATCAAAGCGTCTCGCTCTCCAAAGCTGTCCCCACGCATCTAATGACTGCCGCCGTCAGATCTTACCCTCTTCGACCAACCAACGAACCGCGCGTTTATGTTGCTGGTGAACGCATGGGGCAACGAGTACCTCATGCTGGCAACCAGCCCATTCCTGCTGCACCTTCACCTCATCCTGCTCACGTTGCACAGCCCAATGGCGTTGGTATCAATATGGGTTTAGGATTAGGCATAGGCACCATGAGTCAGGCGGCAGCGTTAGCCCAACAGAATCAGGCCATGGAAGCCCTAGAGCGGGAGAGGCGAAGCAGAAACATGGCATCGATACCTGCAAGTACACTAGTGAGCATTTTTTTGGACGCATGTTGCTATATGCAGCCTCTGACACAATCCTGTCCATCTAGCGACCTCCAGAAGAAGATGACTCTGGTGGTGCGTTTTTTTCATCTTTTTTTTTCACATGATCTCTCGGTAGAGGGGGGAAGAGCACACGCGTGATTCTCATTTTTTGCAGATGAATACGAAAATGTGTCGACACGGTCACTAGCCATTGAACGTTTCAAGCGTAATCACGAATTAATGGCAGAGGTCTTCCATTACGCCTCGAAAGGTTTCCATTTTTGCAAATTTTCACACACGCGATTTTTCGATCTCACATGTTGTAAATCACAGGCTATCGAGCGGCACCAACCATCGTATCTCCTTATGCATCACTAGATATCAATGAGATAAACTATAAGGTGGTGAGTTTCATGCTTAACGGCTGCAAACTAGTTAAATATGTTTTTTTACTAATGTGGTTATCTGATTCAAAAAAAAAAGATGAAGCTCACCGCTGAACTTGAATGTTTAAAAGCAAAGGCAGAGGAACGGCGAATTGCTCGAGAAGAGGCCAAAATGGCAGAATTTCCAGAAGAAATGGAAGCTACTCCGGTTTTGGTGCAGACGTAAATAGACCATGTCAGTTTAAAACCTTACTATGTGTACACATGTTACACATTCGTTGTACCTCTAATGTATCTTAGACATCCTTCACATTTTATTTTATTTTTTTTGCGAGAATTCATATTTTAAGGGTTAAAGACAGCTGCTAATCGGGCATTTACAGTTGGTTGTTTGTTGTAAACTTACAAACCTGAGCTTTTGTGTCAATTGCCACTGATGATATCAACCTTTCCTCCGGTATTCCATTGTACTACGGCATCTACTTTAGGTACAATTAAGGTGATTATGAAGGGTGTTATGCCTCTTTTACGGCTTGTTCTCCTGCCTCTCGAAACTGGACCAGGGCATCCCAAGCCATTCCTCCTAACGCACTTTCCCGGGCTAGGTCTGCACCATGCTTCCAGTCTTTGGCGATCCCTGAGACCACCAACAAAGCTCCAGCATTGATCAGAACAAAGTCGAGGATTGGCTTCAATTTTTCGGATATAGGATCCTGTCTGATAAGGGGATTAAATATTTGCTCGAATATCTGAGCATTCTCTTCTGCATCTCCACCGGTGACAGAAGACAAAGGATGTGTAGGGAGCCCAAACATATTTGGATGGAGTGTTAATGTCGTGATCTCGCCAGATTCATGGAGTTCCCAGGCACTTGTATCTCCCGCGCAGCTGATTTCATCGAGGTACTCTTTGCCGCATACGACTAAACCTCGTTTTACCCCTCCCTCTTGTAAAGCACGAGCAAAGACAGGGCCAAGTCGTGGTTCGGCGACACCAACAATCATCCCTTTGGGACGTGCGGGATTAACAAGAGGCCCAAGAATGTTGAAAATGGTGCGAAAAGGGAGCGTTCTCCTTAAAGGGGCCACCAATGACAAGGCAGGGTGGTAGTCTGTCGCGAGAAGGAACTGGAAAGGTATCCGAGGTAATGGACGTGTGAGGGTACTGACAGGGTGCACATTGTCGGTAGTAGAATCAGGAGTATAGATTGGACAAAGAGGAACCAGAGGACAAGACAGAGCCCGCAAAAGGTCAGCTGACCCTGATTTAGACGTTGAAGCTTTATTGCCGTGCTGCGTCGCGTTAGAAGTTTCATACAGACGCAACGGAACTTTCACACCTTGTGTAAACGCGCCCCTGCCCCTGCAGCAACGATGGCAGCAGATGTACTAACGTTGAAGGTGTTCCACCCGTCTCCTCCCGTCCCCACAATGTCCACCACAAAGTCGTCGCCTTCCTCATTCAATTTCACGGCATGGTGAAGGAGCACGGCAGCGGCAGCAGCAAGCACGTCCGACTGCTTGTCCTTACCAGTTAAGTGCAAGGCAGTTAAAAATGAGCCAACCTGCTCCGGTGTTGCTGACGACGGTCTCAAAAGATGTTGGAATGCGAGGTGACTGTCGGTAGGACCGAAACTTTCTGGAGTGGCGATTAGTTTTTTGAGGACTGGCGAGAACGTCTGTGGAGTTAGTACAGATGAGTTTGCCATGACAGGCGTCCCGGGTCACATGACTTTGAGGTCACGTGCTCTCCAATTCCCAAAGGGAATGTCAAGAACGCGAGTGCAAGTGACATACTCTGCGCCTCTTATATTTCTCTCATCAGACCAGTGGACTCAAATACGTATCGCAATCTCAGAACAATTTCCTTTACATGACATAGTGTGGAAATCTTCGTTTCGACCTGCCGTTCGCACGATCCAGGAGCTAGATGTCGAGCTGGTCGGTTTGGAGACCATCCGCGATGAGGTCACCTCCCAGGTTCCCCAAACACTCCTCGACAAACCGTTGCTAAATCTTTACATAGTGACATGTGATGTACTACTTGTTATTTGTGCCTGAAGGAATTTGAAGATATATATCTTTCCACAGGACAATGACATGTACAAGAACACGGTACGCAAGCAGATCAAGGACTGGCACACGAGCGTGATGGAGCGGAAGAACCAGGAGTGGTTAATCCTGCTAGTGGTCCGTCCGGATGCGCGTACAAATCCCGGAGGTTTCTTTGCCATGAAGAGCAGTGTCTTGGACAAAATCAAAGCAGATTTCAATTCTGGAAAAAGAGACAGGTCAGCTGTAGACTTTTCGGTTACGATTGATCTTTTCGCACTAAATACTTTTACGGTCTGGATATAGATGCGTGCAGATCATTTGGTCCCAAGGCTCAGTGACCGCCCCAGCCCGTGCAGAGTTGACCTCTAAGATTAAAGAAGGAATCTTGGCTGCTTTTGACTCTGCCGTCATGCAGAGGTCAGAAGATGTGAGGAAGTCGGAAAACCAGCGTCATATGCCTGGGTGGAATTTTTGCACCTTCTTCATTCTCAAAGTGTGCATTTTCAATGCTCGCATTTATTTTACACTTAAGGTCATTACAGGAAAGTCTTGCCAGCTCTTTCGTTGGAATGAACCTTGCAGAGGATGCAACTCTCACCTATTCGGAGCTTGAGGCGTCATTCCTACAAACGATGGCATCCTCTCTCTCTGGACAGAGGGCCGTATCGTGGTTTGGAAAACTCATAAATCCGGATTCCAACGATGACTCGCTCCCTCTACTTGAAATTGGGAAGAAGCCGTATCGGGAACTCATACTTAACAACACTATCAGTGTTTTTGATTTTCGGGTATATCTTCTTGCTAAACACTGTGAAGTGCTTGCAATGAGTGGGCGTTTGAACGAGTTGGTGAGGAAAGCAACTTCATTTTTAGGTGGTTTTGGACAGCGCTTGAGAGAATGTGATGTGAGTCTATGCATCAATCATGCAGGATATCATGTTGATGAAGCGAGGTCAGGCTTCCCTTCCCCGATTCTTTGTTGAATCATGGATCTATTCCTCTGCTTTCAGCGTTGTTTTAGAATGTGATAAGTGGGCGGCCTTGTTCCAGCTTGATGCCTCTACCCTAGCCAGCTTCAATGCCTCTAAGGGCGAAATACTAGAACTTGCGCGAATTCAGGTAGGTTGAAGGGCTTCGCACCTTTTCCACCGCTGATAATCCATTTCAGCTTGATAAAATAGGACTTGGAGTAGGGCATCTTCCACAAACCACACCTTTCTCTATGTCGATGCCAGCATCCACTTCTACAAACCCTGCCTCCGACCCCCCCTCTTCCCCAACAGAGGTATCTGCCGGTCAGATCACAAACAAGGATTTACTAGCTAGCCTGAAGGATCGTGACATGTTCGACAAGTTATACATCGATACAACGAATCGCGCCATCGATATGTACATCAAGGGAGGACGGCGAAAGTTTGCGTTAAAGCTTCATGGTAGTCTTGCCGCCCTTGACCTGTGAGAAGTTCTCCCATGTTTTTATTAATTCTTTGTTCCACTAATCTCTGGACATCGCGAGTAGCCATCGCATGCGTCATGACCAAGCACATCAAACATATTCTTCGCTTCCTGCACACTACACACCACACGGCTGGGCGGCTTTGGCAACATTCATGCAAGCCCGCCGTATTGATACTCACCTGCAACTCGGAAAACCGCTCGGTCGCGAGTGGATAGAAGCTGTGTTGGCATTTATCACAGGATTTGTGGAGGAGGGTGCGCATGAGGGGACACATGAGGGGGTGGAGCTGTTGGGTAAAAGCGATATGCGAGCATATGTTGCGAGTTTGCTTGAGAAACTCCGGCAAAACGCCAACGAGCTAGATGGAGGTAAACCGCATCTTATCGCCCCTTTCGTTTCTGACCTTCCTCGCCAGAAGTCGTTGTGGTGAATCATCCCATGCTTCGTGTGGACATCCACCACAACTTGGTGATATACGCGAAAGACCAGGATGGATCGTTTCTCAAGATCGATGTGCACAATGCACTACCATGTGTGAGACGTTTCTCATCTGCAGAGATGTGGTCTGACGTCTTTTTCGTAGGACGTAGTTGTCGACAATATTCGACTCCACTTCTCTGGCAGAGATTCGGAACAACTGGAATTTTCGGTTTCTTCCCAAATTTTGCCCCCTGGGTTGTCCACAGTTACCCTATTCACTCCCGTGAGTTCTCTCTCAAACTCAGAGTCAGGACAAGAAACGTGACAAAGCCTATGATCAGAATCCAGTATCAGGGTTGTTTGTCCTACAGCTCAGCGAAGTCACTATCTCGGCTGTTAAATTGCAGTGGAACTATCAGTCGTCTCAGAGACATGCGGGGCACATGTCACCGGGGCAACGATCCAAGTTGGTCCGAATACCCAAAGATTTCGAGGCGGTAGATATCCAAGTCGAATCTCCTATGCGAAGTATGTGCCTGTTCCATGGTTATAACAGACCATATTCATTAATGCCACTTGATATCTCAGTTCAACTTGATGCGCCTCAGAGTTTGATTCTCACTCTCCGATCAGGTCGAAATGAAATCGTTGAGGGAATCATCAAGCTTCCAACTGTTGCTGGGATCGGTTTTGAGACACAAAATGCGGAAGTTATTCTATCTGGTATGGAATGTTCTACTTGCAATTATTGAAATGGCGATACTAAGCAGTATATACAGAAGGGAGTTCTGTGGAGTGTAGTCAGGAGTGTCTGAGGGTGTCAAATATGAAAAAAGAGAGTCAGGTTCAGCTCAAAGTGCCTCATGCATATCACGGGGCTACCGAGCTCTTGGTTTGTTTCATTAACCGCTCCCCTCTGTCGTTATTTGCCTCTAACCATGTCGTGATTCCTTTTTATTTAGAAAGTTATAGTGGACTTGGAATATCACACTTCTGGAGGTGACACGGTGGTGGCGCGTCATGCGCGTTTTACTCGGCATATTGCTACCACCCTGCCTCTATTGATTCAAGCACACGATCACTTCCGTGGAAAGAGGTCTGTTACAGTCTTTGGACGTTTAGTAACAACTCACATCCACTCAGTCTGATCTCCGACTTTACCATTTCTACAAGCTCAGGGATATACCAAAATTTGAGGATATCATCCGTCCGCTTAGAAAGCACGGAAGACGAACAAGGCGGGCTGGTGATCAGCGGTTGTCGATCCGAAAAGCGGGGTATCGTAGTAAATGACTTATCTTTTTACAAACATGACACACGAGACTGAGCTTTTAAATAGAACATTACGCCAACTCAACCTTCTCACTTCTTATTTCGGATTGACTCTGAATCGCCTCGGACATGTGTGTATTATACGCACTCTGATTGTTTTTTTTTTATAAGACGCCTCACGAATTGACGTATGCAGCATACGCGTCGATGCATTTACACGTCACTTATCGTCTTCTTCGCGAAGGTAAACGTTCTTCGTCGTTACCCAGTTGTAACTTACCGTTGCCAATCCAGAAATTGAAAGCTTGGTCAACCTACATGTTTCCTCGTCTCTCCGGGCGCTTTCGTTACCTCAGCATCTATTATCTGATATAACAGGCGGCATTGT
>QLPI01023512.1:0-15282 GCA_003314275.1 Chroogomphus rutilus
TTCCTCGCCGTCTATGACCCAGAGAAATGCGCACCTCCCTTTGGTGCCTGGGTGACCGGCTCTACAATGTACGCTGACAACAGCACCCGACTTGAGCACTCCGCTGAATGCAACTTGATCCGCCGAGGTTTTTTCCAATATCCGGCCAGTTGGAGTGTCGGATCTGTCTACTTCGATCGCATTAAGATATTGGTTTTTGATGGTGGAAGTGACAGAGCGGAAATCGCCAAGGACATCTGTGAAGGAGGATATGAAGTGACCAATTGCAATATTCAGCATAGAGGCACCTAGAGCGCGGTTCAGCTCCGGTAAGCCAAAATATAAGCTTGGTTGACTTCACCGTTGCTCTCATCTATTATATATGAGTGCTTCCCGGATACCATAGGACCCCAAGTTTTTTCTTCTTTAGAAACACTGAGCAGCTGATAAAAGCAGTCAAAATACTAGGTTGGGAGGAAGGAAGGGTATAGACACTCACCACAGAACTAGAGAGCACACGACCGATCTTGCCAGAAGACACCAACTCCCTGGCCTAAGAAATAAACGATGGTTGAGTCAATCACTCGAGAGCATATATGTGAGAGTTTGCTCACCTTCTGAATTGTAAGGCTCTGCCTGCCCTGCAATCCCACCATTGACCGTAGACCGTGCCTTTGTGCTCCATCCAGCAACTGTTTCGCGGCCCGGAGGCCACCTCCGCAAGGCCATTCGATGAAGATATTCTTTCCAGCTTCGATGACGGGTAAAGCAGCTTGCAGGTGGAAGGGTGCTCTCACTGACACTACTACAAATTCAACATCCTTATCTCTTGAGATATGGGAAGTTTCTCCATGGTATGGCTTTACTTCGTGCTTTGTGAGGTCAGAGTATTTTTTGGCTGACTCTGATGCAGATTCGAGAGATCGAGTAGAAACAGCGGTGAGGGTATACTTATCAGAGAGGGGACCACGTAAGAGGGGAGGGACGAGAGACGAGGCGGCCCAACCTTCTTTAGAGAGACCGACAATTCCAACGGTGATGGGTGGCATCGTGTGGTGGGTGTACTGTTTATGAAGTGGAAAGCAATTAGCTGTAATGCACAAATATATACCACATCCGATCCTATCTCAACTGATTGCTCATCGAAATCAAATCCGATCCCCCATCATTTCATTTAAATGCATCCGGAGCCCGAGCCCGAGCCCTAGTTAGTTTCGGAGCAATAGATACATGTACTTACAACTTTTCACTGAAATTCTACCCTGGTTTAACTAGCAATCTAGTTGACGCTTAAGTCATTCAAATGCGAACATGTTAGAATAGGAAATGAGTGAGACAGGTGCCGTTATTCCGCACTTAGCTAGTGGAACAACTCCTGAGTCTTGGATGTGTAACGCGTGCCTGAATGCGTAAGCGTCCACACATGAATGCCCAGTCAGCGGACGCATACGCATTCCGCACGCGTTACACACATGACAGCTGGGTCGTCGTCCCTGATTGCCCATTGAGCATACTTGGCAATAGATTTAGGTTGTTAGCATAAGTCTCCATAGCGAAGAAATCGTTGACAACCTAATAGCTTGACGTCCGAAATATGTGTGTTTTTGTTAAAGTGATCTTTGGTTGGAGAATTTTAATTTATTTTTTAATTCTTTAACCAGTCTTTAGTGCCCTCCGTAATAAGACTCTTGGTGCGTACTTGCCTCAATTGCTCGTTCAGTCTCCACATAAGAATTTATTATTAACAGTAAGTTTCAATGGATCGTATAAAAAACGTCGAGGGCCTGTTTGATGATTGTTACCATGCTTGATCCATCACCCGCCAAATCCCAGGGCTTTCTAGCACATGCCAGATGATCATAATATATATTTAGGAAATTACTCGTCCATGCAGCACAAGCAAAATCAGGCAAACCATTGACATCAGAATTCGATAAAAGAGTGAAATTGGAAGAGCCACTTGAGATTGGGGACTCGGATTTGGTCTTTACCTTTGCAACTGGCTCGATCTTCACCTTTGTTTACCTTTGTTGTCAAGGAAGTAGACGCTGGTGCATCAAAAGTTTTTTATGACAAAGAGGTTTCAGCCTCCGAAGTGGGGTTTCATCGTCGTAATCGCCATTGGAAATCTCCATGACTTGATTAAATCCAGTTTCCGATTTCTAATCATATATGATAACAGGTACGCACGTCATTTTTGCGATTATCACGTACTGAGTTGGCTGCAGATGCAGGCCGCCTAACACTTTCCCCTGAACTGTGGAGGACCCTGCAGAGGTAGCTTGATGCTTGCGAGAGGACCCAGAAATCTTAGCTTTCCGATCTGAAACAAGACCAGAAAGAATTGAAGATACGGCTTCTTGCGGTCGCTGTACAGTACGACGTTGCTGTTAGTTACCAATGTGGGAAACATCTCTCGACGGACATTACTTTGTTTCCTCGATTTCTGAGTTACGACTGTCCATCGCCTTCCTCTTCTCTGAATTGATGGCCTCTTGGCGACATTCATGCCTGCTCGAGTTTCCCCTTCGCAGGCTTCTTTTTTCTCTGTGGTTCTGAGTCAGTCTCAAATTCCTGAACCCAATATCAAGAAGCAAGTCATACCACAGTTATTATTGCTGGGAATTGTGGTGCTGGGACTCCCTCAGAGTCATTGTCAGCCTCCACACAGGGATTGGTCTCTCTGTAGACTGCAGTATGGCATTCTCCTCGGATAATGTCACACTCTAGTGTTTCTGGGTGGTCCAGGCAATTGAATCTCTACCAAGGGTCAAGGTGTAACCTATGGTCAAGTGTTGTGTGTCAGTATCTGCAGCCCAATCAGAATTGCTGTATCCAATTAACTCAGCAGAGTCATTGGATCTCTATGTCATTCAATGCTCCATTTACCAGTCAGCCTTTATCTCTTATTTCTTCCTGCACCCCTTCACCCAAGTTTATGATATATATCTGATTGTCAGATTTGATTGTAGCTATCTTATTATATTTATTTGGTAAGAGCATTGGTTCTGTTTCACATCCCTATCAGGTGGGTGTGTTAGTTTACATAATGTTGTAGACACTTTGGTTGTATAAGCATCTTCATATAAGTACAAGGCTTGGCTTAGTAACCACATCCTCCATCTGTGTTAGTATCTGTATACATGTCTGTGTCTGAGTTTCTCTTGCCTTTTCTTCTTATCACTCTTTTACTCTGCTGCACTCAACAAAAGGCCCATGCTTACCATAGGTAGAGACAGTACAGTAACCACCAGAGGTACAAAGCCTATGGTCAAATAAATTGTTAAGAAAAAAAAGAAAAACCAGGGGCATATCCAATCAACTCCTACCTACTCCAGGCCCAAACTGATCTCCATAAGTTTTCTCTCTAACCATAATGAAGAAACCATAAATGATACACTATGTCAAGTGCACATACCAAGTGTCCAGTAATTCAGCAGTTCCGACCAAGTAAATCGGACTACATCCACACCCAAGTGTCCAAGCTGCATGCAAGTTACTTGGTATGCTGGTTTCGGCTCGGCACATCCACCATCCACATTCCTTGCCCCCATCCCTCATTCACCTTACTGTCAGGGGACTACCGGTTTATTCCTCTTTTCCTTCCTTTTATTCCTTTTATCTCCTTCATTTCTCTTATTCCTTTGCTTATATTACTTCTTTAATCATTTCTCTATCTTCCCTTTTCATATGTTTGCTGTAATCTCTTCCCCTTAATCTTCTATTATCTTCTTTGCTGGCTGTGACAGATTTGTTATGTCACAGTCACTGTAGCTATATAGTTGCTGCTTAGGTAAGGGGGTCCTTTGGTTGTTCTCTTCTGGACCTCCCTGCCAGGTAAGCAGCTTACATGTATTTAACTACATTGCCTTTTATATACTTACTTCTGGACCTCCCTGCCAGTGTCTGGTAGTGCCTGTAGGTAAACTTAGGGTTCGAGTCCCTGGGTTAGGCCCTGGGTAGGTTGCAGGACTGTGGTATTTCTCGCTGTTGGTCTCCCAGCAGGTACTGGAATCAGTACCCGAGTAGGTCGCCCTTACACTTACTGTTACATACCATTGCAATGGTTGGTGAATATATGTAACAATATTGCTGTTTGAATAGTGCCCACAGACTAATGCCAGATAACCTGGCATAGTGGCCTTTGGGCCCAGTTAGAAGAACACATCACTGTGGGAATTTGTTGCCTTTCACAGTATACCAGGTTACCAAAGGTCAGCGGTTCAAATCCCTGTGTGTGCAATAATTTAGAGGATTGTTGCAATCACTTGGACCCCAGGAACCCTGGCTTACATGATTGTCCATGACATCATGGGGGTCTGCTATGTCAAATAGTAATTAGAGTGCTTAAGGGGAGTCACAGACAGGCCTGGGAAACCTGTTAAGATATCATCACTGTAGTACCTCGAGGGCTTGGTACCTAAGGGGAAGGTACTGTTACATACCATTGCAATGGTTGGTGAATACATGTAACAATATTGCTGTTTAAATAGTGCCCACAGACTAATGCCAGATAACCTGGCATAGTGGCCTTTTGGCCCAGTTGGAAGAACACATCACTGTGGGAATTTGTTGCCTTTCACACTTACCTCAATCACCAACCATTAATCCTACCCCGTCCACTCTTCATTCCTTGATCCACCTCACCTCGGGACTTCCTGTCCTTGTTTTATCCTCAGTCACAACCATTGTTTTATAGTCAAGCACTCTCTATTGTCTTATCCCTGGCCACATTTCTATTATTCTATCCTTTATTGTTCTATTCCCATTTGCATTCCTTCATTCTAATTTTACTCATTGTGGACAATACTCACATGCTCTGCATACCTTATTGTCCTACATTCCTTATTCCACATGTTGCCTCTTAAACCTATATAAGTAGGGCATGCATGTACATATTCCCTCATTCTGGGTATCAACTAGGCTTAGGCCCTTCTACCTTCTCCTCCTCTGTTAAGTCCTTTACTTGGGCTAGTATCATAGGCATCCTCCCAAGTACCCCATCTGTTGCAAATCAGTGACACACACGGAAGAGTAGGGTGCAACACATGAGTACGTTGAAGCCAAAGCCACTACTTCTGGCCTGTAGGACTTAGCCCTTCCTGTCCAACACCTCAGCATTCCTGAAGCTTGACACACTATATGACCTCAATGTGGGTTTATTATAGTGAACCAGATCAAATCCAGCTTACTCCAAACTAGCATATACATGGTGGCTTAACAGCAACTCTTGCTCACTCTGAGTTTGATCAGGTTTGGTCTCAGTGACTGATCACAATTAATGGCACAACCCTGAGTGGAATGACCTGGGCTTGGCAACCTAGTATGATCAAGAATACAACCATCCAATATGGCATGAGGATGAGGTCTAATATAATATAATATCCTTTCTGTGATCCTGTGAAAGGCAACAAATTCCCACAGTAATGTGCTCTTCCAACTGGGCCAAAAGGCCACTATGCCAGGTTATCTGGCATTAGTCTGTGGGCACTATTTAAACAGCAACTTGTTACATGTATTCACTAACCATTGCAATGGTATGTAACAGATCCCCTCCATTGGTACAAGCCCTGATCAATGTGATCAAGACTGAGTGAGACATTCCAGGTCAGACTTGATCAATTGAGTCCTACTTCTGAGGAGGGCTGCACATGCTCCTACTCCATCTGTTGGGCAACCCTGATTGCTCTAATTGAGACTAAATATCCATGGGTTCATCAATTGGGTTCACCAGGATGTAGTATAATGCAGGACATTCTCAACTTCAGTCAACTCTGACCTCAATCCTGAGCAGGAGATCCAGGTCACACAATTGGGACCGTATGTCATATCGGAACCATATTAGGCTTGGTCTCGGCGATTGTGCACGATTGGCGGGGAAACCTTAATGGGCATGATAAACAAATTGCATTGATTTGGTCTTGGGGTGGCATAATATGTGGTGTAACGGATCAGTTACTTTTAAATCGATCCCGGTAATTGCGCGGGGTCAACAACAAACGGTGTGACGTCAGTGCTGTTTTGGGAGATATCTTCATGTGTTCAGTAACCTGTGGTGGGGTAGTGTAGTTGGAGTTTTGTAATGTCCATGGCATGCTATCCTCCTAGTCCATGAGCCTCATCCTTCATATAGCCGATTCCTCGATTACGCTGCTTATTACAAGGCGACATAGATGGTCGCTGTGTGCTGCCGTAATAAGCACGGCGCTGCGGCTTCGGGAGGCTGTGCATGAGAGATGCTCTACCTCTTAGTCCTGAACAACTATTGGAATTCTTATCATGCCTCAGGATCAACGAACTCAGACTTCTGTACCAGATATGAATCAAGCGCAGGTAATACCGTCACCAGGAATATATTCTGCTTTGTCCAATAACATCTTTCGTATGTTATCCATTGAAGTTACGAGCTCAAGAACTTTGTGCTAATTCCCATTTGCATTGAAGATGCTGGTAGAACCGTTTCTTTTCACAATAGAGTCTATATCAACTCTCACTCAAACCCTGGTAAGTGCCAGGACCATGGCTATCCATCCTATCCTTCAGCCTAGTTCATACCAAGCTGATCTACAAACGTTACATAAAGATGATCGTCGGCAGAAGATATACGATTGGCTGGCGGGTCCTGACCCCTGGTCAAAACATGTCCGTGCTCATAAGGAGCGACAAGAAACGACCGGATTGTGGTTTGTGCAGGGAGAAAGTTTCAAAGAATGGAAACTCAAGACCAATTCGTTCCTCTGGCTCCATGGCATCCGTGAGTTGCTCTGCGTTTCTTGTTAGTCCGTTTCTCCCCCTGACAGACTAGTACAGCTGGCGCAGGGAAAACGATCCTATGGTTCGTTGACTAGTTGTTTTTAACGATATGTGTTAACACATGTATTGATCAGTTCTACAATCATCGAAGAGATTGTTCTTCACTGTGAAACAGACCCCTCGTTCGGATATGCCTATTTCTACTTCGAGTTCGGCAACATGGACATACATCCAGACATTGTTTTTCGGTCTATAATTAGGCAGCTATACTTGCAATGCGCCCACACCCCTGATGCATTGGAGAAACTATTCTCTGAGAATGCGAACGGCCTCCGATCTCCCTCTTTGGAACAATTAATTTCAACTCTGAAATCCATGATTCAGGGGTTGCACCATGCGTACATTGTTTTTGATGCACTCGATGAATGCCACGATCGCCGTGAATTTCTGAAATGTCTTAAAGAGATACACGGCTGGGAACTTGGTTCATTACACCTGTTGGCAACAAGTCGGCAGGAGGATGATATCAGGAGAGTACTGAACCCTCTTGTTTCACATGTCGTACCCATGGACGGCATCCTTGTCGACGGTGACATTTTTGTGCATGTGTCCAAAATACTGGAGGCTGATTGCGAGTTTGCTGTGTACTCTGGAGAGGAGAAGGAGAAAATCAAGGATGTTCTGACTAAGGGTGCTCATAGAATGTAAAGTGAATCCGTCTCTTCGAAAGTTGTTAATGTCTGATAGATTGGTAAGGTTTCGATGGGTTGCTTGTCAGTTAGATGCACTACGAGACTGCTTTGCGCATGATGACCTCATGGCAACTTTGGAGTCGCTCCCAGTCGGTCTATATGAGACTTACAATCGAATTCTCTCAAACATTCGCCAGCAACACAGGCAGGGAACTCTCAGGATTTTGCAGTGGCTTGCGTTTTCTTCGAGAGCAATATCACTTCGAGAAGCGATCGAAATACTGGCTACTGATCCAGACTCAAAAGACGGTGATCTTTACAAACCAGGACGACGACCTCTGGATCCGCAAAAGCTTCTAGCCATGTGTTCGAGTCTAGTTACCATTAGCTTACCAGATGCCGAGAGACCTTACAGATCCGATTTCAATAATGAGGAACATTGCCTCATATTGGAAACGCTTCCCTAGAGCTGCAGAACTCACACTGGCCCATTTCTCCGTTCGGGAATATCTCACCTCGGACCACCTTAGCCAACGAAACAACAAAATGTGTTTCTATCACTTAAACACAAGAATCGCCAATACATCCATTGCTAGGATTTGTCTTGTTTACCTGCTGCAATTCAATCAGCCTGGATGCATACACCCGAGTACCCGAGCCTCCTATCCATTATCTGAATATGCTGCCAAAAATTGGATGTACCACGCCAAGTCAGGTGATGATGAATCGGATGATTTACACAGGCTAATAATGGACCTTCTTCAAACCGATGCGGTGTATATGAATTGGCTATCACTTTACAACCCGGATAATGACTGGCATGCATTACCTCAAAAGTCTACCTCTCTGTATTATATGTCATGGGCTGGGTTGAAAAGAGCGGTCAAAAATCTCCTGGAAGGTGGTGCAGAGGTGAACGTCCTACAAGGTAATTGGGGTAGTGCACTACAGGCAGCGTCGTTTCACGGCCATGAGAACATAGTTCGCGTACTTCTGTCAAACGGAGCCGAAGTGAATATGCAAGGAGGGGAATATGGCTGTGCTTTGCAAGCGGCAGCATCAGGAGGTCACGAGACAATCGTTCGGCTATTGGTCGACAAAGCAGCGGGGGTGAACGTACAGGGAGGAAGGTATGGCACCGCGCTGCAGGCGGCCTCATTGTGTGGCGACCAGGGCATCGTTCGCTACCTGCTAGAGAGAGGAGCGGATATCAATGTAGTAGCAGGAGAATTCGGGAGTGCACTACAAGCGGCCGCGTTAAAAGACCATGAGACGATCGTTCGGCTTTTGATCGATGGAGCAGCGGATGTGAACGTGCAGGGTGGAGAGTATGGAACCGCGCTGCAAGCGGCCTCATTTGGTGGCCACCAGGGCATCGTTCGCTACCTGCTAGAGAGAGGAGCGGATACCAATGTGGTGACAGGGAAATTCGGGAGTCCACTGCAAGTGGCGGCGTCAAAAGGTCACGAGACAATAGTTCGGCTATTGATCGACAAGGCAGCAGACGTGAACGTGGAGGGAGGACGATATGGCACCGCGCTGCAAGCAGCCTCATTTGGTGGCTGCCACGGCATCATTCGCTACCTGCTAGAGAGAGGAGCGCATATCAATGTAGGAGCAGCAGCATTCGGGAGTCCACTGCACGCCGCGGCTGTAGCATCTCATGAGACGATCGTTCGGCTATTGATCGACAAAGGAGCAGACGTGAACGTGGAGAGACGAGTGTTTGGAACAGTGCTGCAAGCGGCCTCATTCGGTGGCCACCAGGGCATCGTTCGCTATCTGCTAGAGAGAGGAGCGGATATTAATATGGTGGCAGGGACTTTGGGGAGTGCACTGCAAGTGGCAGCATCAAGAGGTCACGAGACAATCGTTCGGCTATTGATCGACAAGGCAGCAGACGTGAACGTGGAGGGAGGACGGTATGGCACCGTGCTGCAAGCAGCCTCATTTGGTGGCCACCAGGGCATCGTTCGCTACCTGCTAGAGAGAGGAGCGGATATCAATATGGTGGCAGGGAAATTCGGGAGTGCCCTGCAGGCGGCGGCGTCAAATGGTCACGAGACGATTGTTCGGCTATTGATCGACAAAGCAGCAGACGTGAACGTGGAGGGAGGAGAGTATGGCACCGCGCTGCAAGCGGCCTCATTTGGTGGCCATCTGGAAATCGTTCGCTATCTTCTCGAGAATGGAGCAGATATGAATGCACACTTAGGAACCCATGCCACTCCGCTGGAGTCTGCACCTTCAAATGGACATGGCTTTAAACACAATATTTATAAGTTTTTATGCATTTTCTTTTGTGAGTAACAAAGTGATCTTGGAATCTTTTGATTAAGTCCTATGGGACCTCATAAGGAAAATAACAGATGTAATATTATTTCATCTATGTCTAAGTCAAATGATGACAAGACTTGAAATATATTGTTTCAGCTGGTGGTTGTGATTTGAGCTAGAGAAAAGAGGTTGCAGGACTGGATAACAAGTTGTGAGGAATATTTTGTACAACAATTATACAAATCTTTTACTATTTGTAAGGTAGAAGACAAACAGTTTCCGCTAAGGTCACATGGTGTGACAGTCACAGTCACAAGCACAAAAAATTTCATTGTCATCTAAAAATTGTATATTCTGCTACAGAGGATGGTGATTTTTTATGGAAATAATGATTCAGCTACACTATATAATATCAGCCTTGTTAATCTCAGCTAAAATAGTATCTGGCATGTTGCCAGATCCTTGTGTGGAATGGTGAATATGACACTTGATTCACGTGACTTTAGTGGAATCCATATCTCCTCTACCTTACCTGTGGGAATGTCTTTCTATATATGGAATATTTCCTTATATGGTGATTACATCAGTGTAAAAATTTTGTGACCAAAAAAGTTTTGACCATGTCAAACTGCTTAAAAATGTGATTATGAATTTTGAGAAGATGTTTGAAAGTTTGGATATACTACATTTGCAATAGTGATTTTTTTCAAAAAGTAAAACCAAGAGTATGTATATATAGTTCTATGCCATTGATCTATGGTCTCAGAATCATTTTTTGTCGATGTTGCCAGATCCTTATGCAAAATGGTAGATGTGACATTTGAGTCACGTTGTTAGCGTCTGAGTTCACGTCAGGTCCGAGCTGACGTAAGTCGGTCCGAGTCGTGTGTTCGGAGTTGTAAGGACTTGGCTTCAACTTTAATGTTGCGCCCTCCTCGATCGTCAGTCCTTTATTTCGGAGGTTCAGAGAAGATAAGTTTTTGGAGTTCAAGAGTGAGTGGGAATACAAGTCGATATTCGAACTAAGGTATAGTACAGAAGTCTGGAGGTATTTATATATACGATCCTTATTGTAACTAATTAGGAATGATCAAGAGAACAATAAGATGAACAAAGACGGAGTACAAGAGAAATATACATTGGTGTTACAATAAGACTATTGTTCGACGAAAAAGGAAGATGTCCGAGGTCCGAGGTTAACGATGCTGGTCAGACTCGGAGGTAGGAATGTAGGTTCGGAATAGGTTCGGAGTAGAGTCCTTTCAAAGCGCCCTATGTCGGATGTCCGAGATGTCGGAGTTATATCACGGATATAACACACATGACCTTAGCAGAAACCATTTGTCTTCTACCTTATATAGCTCTTCAGTGAGCTTGGTCAGTAATCTCCATATAGGGAACACCCTAACTATAAAAGATATGTATCGATGATAAAACCTGGTGACTATTTCTTATTTGACATCAAATAAAATTCCGTTTTGTCATACAATCTGGACTCTCTGTATTAGGCAACAGTACTGCCAATGATGCATGGGCTGAGCACTATTACAATAGTGCTGACTTCATGATGCAGGCAGGAATTGGCCAAGTCCTGTAGACCGATCAGAGTGGTTTGGCTTCAATGTACTCGTATATTATGCCCTACTTTCCATACGTGCTACTAATTTGGAACAGATGGGATACCTGGGAGAGTAGTGAGAGTGCTGGCCCAAGTAAGGGACTTCAGACAGGAGAAGGGAAGGCAAGAAGGTGTAAACCTAGTCGATATTCAGAACAAGGAACTATCTACATACATTCACTACTTATATAGGTTAAGAAGTGGGATGTAGAATCAGGGTGGCATAAGAAATGGAGAACAATAAGATATGGAGACTATGTGGAAGTATTGTCCACAGTAATCAAGAATATAATAAAGAAATGTAAATGAGAATAGAACAATGAAGATAAGATAATAGAAATGTGGTCAAGAATAAGATAATAGAAAATGACCGAATATAAATCAGCCATGCTTCTGGGCTGACCTCTATGTAATAGCTATTATATCAGCCCAGGAATTTGTTGTACAAGTTGATCTGAGAACTTGACCCAGGAATTTGGTGCCATTTTCCATGTAGTAAGTAATTGACAACCAATTATGGTTCCTTATGGGTCCAAATAGAGGTAGGCGAAAAATATATGTTTTTAAGGTTTTTCCTTGGACTTGAGGGTTTGTTATTTAAGAGTTAATTACCATAAGTAATTCACTCTTAAAAGGCCAGCTAAAAATTATTATATTTTTTGGTAGTCAATTCAAAACTGATTTGTTGAATGATTTTATGGGTAACTATATACTGATCCGATTCAGTGGCCCTTCATGTCTAATGGAGAATTTCCCATTCCCCAAAATCAAGTCAATCCACTTATTTCATCTAGCCTTTGAGTGCATTCCCTTCTTTTAGGAATACTTGGACCCTGATGGTGTCAGGGGACGACCTTCTCCGAAGCCTGATCCAAGTCCGAAGTACCATTTCAAACTCCGATCAACTCCGAGGCTAAAACATCTAGAAACCATCGAGTGGAGACGAGAACGATCTTGAAGCATGATGACTAGAAACCCGGAGTGAACGTCCGAGCCTCGGACTTAGTACCAGGAAGTTGGCTCTACAAACTCTGATGTATTGATTTGTAACTAGTGCATAGACCACCCATATAAAGGGTATAAAAGGGGCTCACCAGCAGCGGGATCCTTAGACTTTCCTCTTTGGATTCCCCCTGCTTAGGTGAGGACTCCATATGTATTTAGGCAGTAGTAAAACAATTAAACACTTTGGATTCCCCCTGCTTAGCTCACCTCCGAGATATACCTTGGGGCTGTAAGAGGGTTGCCCTTACAGATAGTATCTGTGAGCCTAATACAGACTTTGCAGACTATTAGTCTTTGCTTCTAAGAAATGAATTATGATCCAGTCATCTTAACTTTGTCAAGTTATTACAGAGGGTTGTAATCAAGGTACAAATATTAAATTATTTCCAGAGTTATGCTGCAGCAGAGTTTAGCATTCTCTTAGACTCGTTAATTCTACAGTCATAGAGATTGGAAGTGTTATTATCTTAACACCACAGTCTTGACTAGGGAATGGCATGGATTGGGCCAACTGTCAAGTACACATACCGAGTAACGAGTAACTTGGCAGTGCTGACCGAACGATCAGTCTAATTCCACACACAAGTGACCAAGCCACACATAAGTCACTTGATACGTTGGTATTCGCTCAGCACATTCACCACCCACACTCCCCATTCCCATCCCTCTTCTACTCTTCCCCCATTCATTATCCATTAATCCCCACCCCATCTATTCTTTATTTATCGGCCTGTTTCACCTCGGGACATTTCTTTATTGTTTTATCTTTGGCCATGACCCTATTGTTTTATTTTTGGTCACTTTCTATTATCCTATTCTTGGCCAAACTTTTATTATCTTATTTACATTGTTCTATTCTCATTTACATTCCTTTATTCTATTCTTAATCATTATAGGCAATACCTCCACATGATCTGCATACCTTATTGTTCTTCATTCCTTATGCCACCCTGTTCCACATCATGCTTCTTAATCTATATAAGTAGCAAATGTATGTAGATAGTTCTTCACTCTGAATATCGACTAGGTTTACGCCTTCTTGTCTTCCCTCCTCCTGTCTAAAGTCCTTTACTCGGGCCAGTACTCTTGGCACTCTCCCGGGTTTCCCTTCTGTTCTAAATTAGTGGCACATATGGAAAGTAGTGATTGGCATGGGTATTGGAAACCTACGCAAGTAGCGGATACGGGTAGCGCAGGTAAGGGTCAGGGTCAGGATTTCCAACCTAGCCCAAACCCATACCTGCAGGCGGGTTTTTCGCAGGTATGATTATATAATTCATGGGTATGCTTATATAAGCGAGGTTCAGTGCTAACCTCATTTATATAAGCAAATTTAGCACCAAATTTTGATTATATAACTTATATAATTCATCTGCTTCTAGTCTCACCTCCTCGCTGCCTCCAATGTCAAATTGCGCTTCTCCACCTTGGACATGCGTGGTGTCCTCCCACTCAAGAAGAACAAGATATTTGGCATGCCAACTTTATACAACACCTCTACTAATATAGAGTGACTTCAAAAGTCGGCCGTAGCATGGTCGAGAAGAGCGATAGTATCATCTACGCTTGCATCTAAGGAAAATTTGGATTCTATAAGAGCCTTTGATTCAGGTTAATGGTATCATGCACGAGAAGTAAAGCATAACTTACATCCACTTCGACACCAAGCTCTTGAGCCTCCAAAAAGAGTTTGGTTTGGGAATCATGTGGAAGAGATGGAAGTAACTGTTGCATACATACGGTCAAGAAGCCCTGAAGAAATTAACGCTGCTAGAAGGTTAGCCCTAAAGGACGCTCCTCTAAACCTGTCAGTCATTGTGAAACATTATATAGACATAACAGTAAATTACTTGGTATCCTCTTCCATTGCATTATGACCAGACATGCCAGAGTTTTGAGCGCTAGGCTTACACTGATCTATTTCGTCATCAGCACTCGTTTCATCTGCTTCTGGTCCCACCTCCTCCCTGCCTCCGATGTCAAACTGCGCTTCTCCACCTCAGACGTGTGTGGTGCCCTCCCACTCCCCTCATGCACTGGCACACGTGTGTGGTACCATGGTGCAGGGATGGCACTATAGGTGTATGGCCATGCTGACATGCTGTTGGAGTTTTCATGCGAGGAGGCTAGAGATGAAGTGGTGAGAAGGGTGGGTGAGGTGGTAATGAGGTTCGAGAGGAGTCCAAGTCCGATCCCGGGGCTAGGTTGCCTGGGTGCTGGGAGTGGGAGTGGGATCCCTGGCACCCCAAGGAAGTCGATGACAATGTAGGGATGTGGACATGTTGATGGAGAGCCCGCCTGCTATGGCAGGGGTGCATATTGCTGAGGCTCTGAGTATGTATCACTGAACTCTATTTTCCTCCTCTGATGATTGTGTAGACATCCCATACTTCCATGCTTTCACAATGCCATGGTCCCGGACAGTACAGTATCCTCACCCATTTATAAGTCCGCCCATAGAGAACTCTGCATATTTTAACATTGCTTCGTAAGGCCTGCCACATTCTCATCCAGTTGTCAAGTACACGTACCGAGGATCCGGTAACTCGGTGGTACCGATTAAAATACTCCATTAGTAACCAAGTATGAACCACTCGATGAGTTGTTCTCGGCTAGACGCACATATCGGTCACATTCCCCATTCCCATCCCATGCCTACTCCTCACCCCTCGGTCTGCCTCATCTCGGGACTTCCTGCCCTTGTGTTATCCTTGGCTACAGCCTTGTTTTATAATTGGGCATTCCCTATTGTCCTATCCTAGGGCACATCCTATTATTCTGTCCTTTATTGTTTTATCCCTGTCTTACATTTCTTATTCTAATTTTACTCGCTGTGGACAATAACCACATGCCCTGCATATCTTATTGTTCCACATTCCTTATTCCACATGTCATTTCTTAACCTATATAAGTAGGACATGCATGTACATATTTCCTCATTCTGGGTATCGACTAGGC
>QLPI01023524.1:0-10790 GCA_003314275.1 Chroogomphus rutilus
TTCCCCCTGCTTAGCTCGCCTCCGAGATATACCTCGGGGCTGTAAGAGGGTTGCCCTTACAACTCCACTCATTTACGTCACATTCCACATGCTTGCTTTACCATTTCATCCTCATTTACATTTAATATCTTTCATTGCGTTTCATTTCATTTTCATCTGTTCGCAATTCCGTTCACTCCTTTATATCCGATCTGCTATTACATCCTTAGGGTAACTTCGTTGGGAATCTGAGTGACACATCACTCAACAATGTCATGGAGGAGATCATTATTGGGACATAGTATTTCTGCTTCTCACTTTTCATGTTCCTTGGCTTTCTCATCCTATTATAGGAATCTATTCGACTCCTAATAGATTAGAAAGTAGTATAAAAGATCTTGTACTATTAGTTCAGTCTTCAGTCAGAAAATCAATCTTGATTTTGACTAAGGTCCTCTGTTCACTTCCGTCTAACTTCGCTTTTACGAAATTTGGGGACCGTGCGGTCTAAGTGGGCACAACGCAATATGTTGAAGCCAACCCCAATCCAACCCTCGCCAATTGCCTCGCCATTGGGAGATTGATATAAATTACGATAACGTCCTTTCTCATCATCGTAACAGTATTTTCTGACTACCACCCTTGATTGCACTTCATCTTGTGTATCACAACTATTATGAACACCTGCTCTACTACTCGCACATTACCTTTCATTGTAGAAGTCCCTAGTTAGTTGCAGGAGATTTCCTCACTTCGACGGCTGTCAGAACAACCTTCAATTTGTGACGCTGGCCCATCAAGAGGGAATGCTCCTCCTGAACCTGAGGACGATAACGAAGAAAACCCACTCAACGATAACGACGACGACGAACCAGATCTGAACACCATTCAAGTTTCAAATCTGAACCACACTCATGTTTCTAATCCTAATCCGACCCTTAATTCCTCGACCCTTAATTCCTCTTCAAGTTCAGACAAAATTGTCAAAGCACTCGTTGATCGACTAGCTCAACCACCCGCTAAATCTAATGTCAACCCTGGCCATCACGCCAAGGTTTGCGAGCCTGAGGTTTACGATGGTACTGACCAAGCTAAGCTTTGCACATTCTTCTTACAATGCACGCTGAACTTTCGAGACCGTCCGTCTGCATTCTTGACGGATACGTCAAAGGTCCAATATGCCATCTTGTACCTCACTGGCCCCGCGCTCCAGTACTTCAAACCCACGATTCTTGGCGAGATCCAGCCTGAGCCTAGTTGGCTTAAGGTCTGGAGGGACTTTTGTCAAGAGCTGGAGACCAACTTCGGCCTATTCAACAGTGCTGCGCAAGCAGAAATTGAGCTCGGCAAGATAGTTATGAAGGACAACCATCGTGTGGCACGATACTTCATCGACTTTACCAGAGCCTCCACTCGTACTCAATGGAATGATACCACCCTCGCACATGTGGCATACAAGGGGTTGGCCAGACGCATCAAGGACAGCCTCCTTAACTTCCCTTGTTTCAAAACTCTTGCTGAACTCAGACAATATTCACTCGAGATCGACAGCAGATACTGGGAATGCAAGGAGTTTGACAACTTTGGAAATCCTTCAAAGCCGAATGGGTCCTCGTCCAAATCCAACTCCAACAACAACAACAACCATCAGTCTTCTTCCAACTCCAACAACTTGAACAACAAAAAGAGTAAGAAGGGGGGGAAGAAGAACGGCAACGATAAGTTTTCCAACAATAACAACAACGCTAATGACATTGCATCCAAGCTCGGAAAAGACGGGAAGCTATTGCCTGAAGAACATCAAAGGCGAATCGACGCAGGGCTTTGTCTCTTGTGTGCTTCAAAAGGTCACATGGTCAAGGACTGCCCCAAATCCAATTCCCAATCCTCATCGACCTCTTCTTCTAACAACAACAAATCCAACAACTCCAACAATAAGAAAATGATGAAAGCACGCGCAACCAAGGCAAGCATGTCTGACACCAATGCCGAAGAAAACATGGCATTGGAGTCGAAAAAATGACCTGCAACCTTGGAGATGCACAACCTGAGGATTGCGTTGGCCTCTCTCATGTGCTGTTCTTGAACGCCCTTTCTTCTAATTCTGCTATTTCTCGCGTATCTTCTACTTCTGAAACTTTGAAAACTTCCCTTATACTTAATCTGTCTTGCTCTCTTATTTCCAAACTTCCTCTTGTTACGCTCTTAGATTGTGGTTCTTCAGACTGCTTTATTGAATCACGAATTGTGCAGAAATATTCTTTGCCTACTAATTCAGTTCCTGCTATTCCATTGAAACTATTTGATGGTTCTACTAACTCTGTCATTACTCAGACTACGACAATTCCAATCCAATTTCCGACTGGCGAACTTCAGAGCGTCACCTTCTATGTGACAACGTTGGACGGCAGTTGCTCTGCAGTACTTGGCTTCAACTGGCTCACCCGCTACAATCCATCAATTGACTGGGTATTGGGCAGTATAACCTTCAAGGCTACGAAACCGACCACCGTTCCAGCACCTCAGGCCTCAACCGCTGCTTCAGAGTCCAGCACCCCGCTTCCTAGCAATCCGTCGCCATCTCTGAAGTTGGAGGCTCCGCAGATAGCCCTAGTTAATGCAGAAGTGTTTGTTTGCACCTGCAAACTAGAAGGTTCGCAGGCCTTTCAACTCAACCTCGTGGATCTCGACAAATATGCTTGAGGCTCCACTACGGTTGACTCTTCAGACAACCTGGATAGCATTAAACAGCATGTTCCAGAATTCTATCATGACTTCGCTGATGTCTTTAGTAAACAGCACGGTAATTCTTTAGCTCCCCACAGACCCTACGATCTCAAGATCAACCTTGAGGATGGCACCTCGCCCCCTCTTGGTCCTATTTACTCCCTCTCAGTATCCGAACTCCAATCACTACGAGACTTCATTGACGAACATCTCAACATGGGCTTCATTCGACCCTCACGTTCGTCACACGGCACACCAGTACTATTCGTATGCAAGAAGGACGGCTCCCTGCAGCTCTGTGTAGACTTTCGTGGTCTAAACAGAATCATGAAGAAGGACGGTTATCCACTTCCCCTTATTTCCGACCTCTTAGACGCCCCCAAGAAAGCTCGTATATACACTAAAATCGACCTCAGACATGCCTATCACCTCGTTCATATTGCAGAAGGGGACGAATGGAAGACAGCCTTTAGGACACGTTATGGATCCTTTGAGTGGCTTGTCATGCCTTTCGGACTTTCTAATGCCCCTGCTGCATTTCAGCACTTCATGAACGACATTTTTGGCGACCGTTTAGACAACTGCACCATAGTCTATTTGGATGACATCCTTATCTACTCCAACGATGAATCCTTGCATATCGAACACGTTCGCAAAGTTCTATGACGATTATGCAAACACAACTTGTATGCTCGAGAAGACAAATGTTCCTTCCACCAAACGTCCATCGAATACCTCGGATATATCCTTTCACCTGAGGGTCTTACGATGGCGGAAGACAAAGTCAAATGCATCACTCAATGGCCCGAGCCGCATAAAGTCAAAGATGTTCAATCATTCCTCAGATTTGCGAACTTCTATTGGAGATTCATTTTCAACTATTCCTCTATTACGACTCCTCTTACTCGACTCACTCGCAAAGGTCTGGCTTGGAACTGGAGTGAGGAGTGTAGAGATGCATTTAATAAGCTGAAACTGGCATTCATGTCTGCCCCCATTTTAACTCATTGGACTCCTGATTTGCCCTTGATTGTGGAGACAGATGCGTCAGATTACGCATTAGCAGCTATACTCTCCCAACACTCCCCAGACGGCGAGCTTCATCCTGTCGCCTTTCATTCCCGAACTTTCACCCCTCAAGAACTCAATTACGATGTTCATGACAAAGAACTGCTCACGATTTTCGAAGCTTTTCAAAATTGGTGTCATTACTTAGAAGGTTCCGGCGACCCTGTCAATGTCATCACTGATCATAAGAACTTGGAATACTTTTGTACGACCAAGTTGTTGACTAACATCAAGCTAGGTGGTCGGAATACCTGTCTCAGTTTAATCTTGTCATCCGTTTCAGACCAGGTCATTTGGGCACTAAGCCTGATTTGCTCACGAGACGGTGGGACATCTACCTTAAGGAGGGAATGAGCGACTATGCCACTATCAATCCCCAGAACCTTTGACCCATCTTCTCTCAACATCAGTTGACCACATCCCTTTGAGCCACGAGCCTCGTCGAACCAGTACTGAGGGCCTCGACTCTTATGGATGCCGAGCGTATCCTGAACAACATCAGACATCATCTTCCCTCTGACTCCTTAGCCCAGAAACACCTCGTGAATAACGACGACCCGAAGTGGCAGACTAATTCCAACGGTCTGTTGCTATTCGACGATCGCATCTACGTTCCCAAGGCCCAAGACTTACGTTTATGCGTGTTACAACATAAGCATGATCACATTCTTTCTAGACACTTCGGAATTAACAAAACCATAGACCTTGTCAGATGCGACTACAATTGGCCTGGCATGCGCTCATTCGTTAAAGACTACTGCAAGTCCTGCATGACGTGTATGCGGAATAAATTGCAACATCACAAGCCATATGGGTTACTCAAACAGCTTCCAGTGCCAGACAAACCCTGGAACTCGATATCCATGGACTTCATTGAGCAGCTCCCCATGTCCTCGGGATTCACGGCCATCCTAGTCATAGTCGACCGTTTCACCAAATAGTCTATCTTCATTCCTACTTCCGTTACCATCACTTCCTCTCAGCTCGCAGAACTCTTCGTACTTCACGTATTCTCCAAACACGGCATTCCTTCTCACGTCACTTCAGATAGAGGCTCGGAATTCGTGTCCCACTTCTGGCATTCTCTTGGGAAGGCCCTTGACATGAAGTTGCATTTCACCTCAGGCTATCACCCAGAAGGCGATGGCCAGACCGAGCGTACTAATCAGACATTAGAACAGTACCTCTGCGTCTATTGCAACTATCAACAAGACAACTGGGCCCCGCTATTACCCCTCGCAGTGTTCGCCTATAACAATGCTCCCAGTGCCACCACTGGACTCTTGCCTTTCTTTGCCAACAAAGGCTATCATCCCAATCTCACCATCCATCCTGAACGCGACCTCGCTTCATCACGAGCGCAAGACTTCATAGTCAACCTGGACGAGTTGCACCAGCAACTTCGAACCAACATCCTCGATGCTCAACAATGTACCAATCCTTAGCTGACACCAAATGACTTCTATCTCCAGACTTTGCCATTGGCAGTCTCGTGTTTATCAAAGCCAAATTTCTCAGGACTACCCATCGCGCGAAAAAGCTAAGGTAGAAGACAAACAGTTTCCGCTAAGGTCACATGATGTGACAGTCATGGTCACAAGCGCAAAAATTTTTGTCATTGAAAAAAAAATTTGTATTCTGCTACAGAGGATGGTGATTTTTTTTGGAAATAATAATTGAGATACATTATATATAACATCAGGCTTGTCTGACTTAGCTAAAATAGTATCTGGTATGATGCCAGATCCTTGTGCAAAATGGTGGATGTGACAGTTGAGTCATGTGACCTTAGCGGAAATGGCTGGCTGCAATGATAATATCCTAAATCTACCTTACCCATGGGAATGTCTTTCTATATATGGAATATTTCCTTATATAGGTGATTACATCAGTGCAAAAATTTTGTGACTGAAAATTTTTTGACAGTGTCAGACTGCTTAAAAAATGTGTTTATGAATTTTGAGAAGATGTTTGAAAGTTTGGATATACTACACTTGCAATAGTGATTTTTTTCAAAAATTAAAACCAACAATATGTACATATAGTTCTATGCCATTGATCTGTGGTCTTAGAGTTATTTTTTTGTCAATGCTGCCAGATCCTTGTGCAAAATGGTGAGCGTGACACTTGAGTCACGTGACCTTAGCGGAAACCGTTTGTCTTCTACCTTAGCTGAGAAGTTTTTGGGTCCATTTGAAATCATTGCACGTCTTGGTACTCACTCTGTTACTCTGAAACTCCCAGGCTACATGAACGCAGTACATCCTGTATTCCACATTTCAATGCTTGAGCCAGCCACTCCTAATCCCATTCCTAATCGCATTCAACCACCTCCTCCCCCAGTCATAATCGACGGTGAAACTGAATTCGAGATATCCAAGATCCTCGACTTGAAAATTGATAATCGACGTACGGCGTGCAAGTTGTTGTACTTAGTGTGGTGGGCAGGATATGAAGGCACAGATGAAGAAACTTCATGGCTCCTTGCAACAGAACTCAACCACGCTTCAGAACTCGTTCAAGACTTTCACAAGTCATATCCAGATAAACCTGGACCATTACCCATTCCATAAGCACCTTGCATTTCTCTTCCATTCACTCTCGCTCATTCCGTTCATTATCACTCTCGCATTTCAGTTCCGTTCACTCTGTCTTCAAGTTCAACTTCATTTCCAATTCCATCATTCCTTACTCCAATTCAACTCTATTCTGAACTTCCAACTTACATTCAAGTCAAAAAAAAAAAAAAAAAACTACAATAAACATTAAATACTTCCATAATCCAACTCTATGTTCCCATTCCCATCCACATCATCAAAATCGTTCCTCGTATTTCTGTTCCTACTCACCCAACCTTCCCAAGACCCACGCGCCCTTGGCAGCTCTGACCCCCAGTCCTTACTCTGCGGCCTCTGATGCTGTAGCATCATCCTGTCAAGATTCGGTGATGCTGAGATATCGGTTAAGTCCTGCAAACTGTTACGGGGTGGCTAGGCTTCAACGTGCTCTTGCATTGCACCCTGCTGTTCCATGCGTGCCACTAATTTGGGTAGTGAGAGGAGCCTTGAGAGGATGCCGAGGGCGTCGGCTCGAGCGAAGGACTTTAGAAATAGAGAGCGGACAAAGGGGTGCGAATCAATCGATATTCTGAGTGAAGAACTATCTACATACATCCCGCTACTTTTATAGTTAAGAAGCAAGGTGGAACAGGGTGGTGTAAGGAATGGAGACAATAAGGTATGAGGCAACTACATGGAGGCATTGTCCACAGTGATCAGAAATAGAATAAGGAATGTAAGCGGTATTAGAATAATAGAGTATGGCTGAAAATAAGATAATGAAATGGTGGGCGGGAATAGAACAATAGAGGACGGCCTAAGATAAAACAATGGCAGTGGCCAGGACAATGAGTGGCCGTCATGTTGTTCGGGGGAAACGGGTTAAGGAGTGGATAGGGGGTGAAGGAACAATGAAAGGGGATGTACGAGAGGAGTGGTCCATACGATGCACCGGACGTACCGAGCCGAGGCCGCGCGAGGGTGCGGGTAAGGGCCGGTTGGTCGGTATTCCCGAGTGAGTCGGTACTCGGTGTTGCGGGCTTGACACATCCGCAACTCCCTCACCTCACCTCGTAATTGAGCAACCTCGCCTCGCAATTCCTCATTGGTCGTGCGACTCTCTGACACTTGGAACTTGTGTTCCAACAACTCCTTGCGGTGCTCTTCGACTGACCGTTGCAATTCCAGAAGGGCGGCGGTCAACGCAATGACCGGTGAAGGGGCAGGAGGCACAGGGGGCACGACTCTGGGAGGTAACCTGACCTCAGGAGCTGGTGGTGGAGGGGGTGGAGGGGGTGGAGAAGTTGGCGCAGGAGGCAGTGGAGGTGGTGGAGGGGCTGGCGATGCTGACGACATGGTGATCTGTGGCGTCTGTGCCACATCAGGTGGAGGGGACGACTGCTGAGGAGGGTTAGGTGGTGGAGGAGGTGGTGAGGAGTGGGAGTCAGGAAGGAAGAGGGGGGTATGCGCTCTGGTTTCCAACCTTGGTCTTTTAGAGGGACCCGCACCATCATCTTCATCCTCTGGCATACCTTCCCTTTCTCGCTTTTCTGACCTCAGACTTCCCTCATCCTCGGGATTCCGCTCCCTAACCTTTCCCTTACCCTTCCTCTTACTTGTACCGCATCCTCTCTCATTCACACTACAACCAACACCTCTTTCACTACACCACATGCATGCACCCAGATCCAGATCCAAGTCCCACTTCCTCAGACACGTATTACGACATTTTTTGCATCGACTGCAAGGCTTCTTGACGACGAAGCCACGAGACCAGGGTGTACGGTCATCCTGTTGACCCAACCTCGCATTTCAATAGAACACTCCGTTCACATCGCCCTTGTCATACCTCATCTGGAGATGGGCATACTGCAAAACATTATCAGCCAATGTCAATTCTGAACCAACACTTTACTCACCTTGTGACTTTTCGAATTTGCCCCTTCAATCCAGGGCTCTCGCACATTGATGTGATCCTGCTCGAGAAGCGCCTGGCTGCGTGCGATGGTAGATGACGAGGGGGATGGGACAGTGACGGGCAGATGTGTTTCACCTCGGAGATAGGTGGTGATTGGCAAGGGATTGGAGCCCATGAGTTTTTGAATGTAGGCAGGGTTTACATAATAACCTTCCATTGGCAATGTCGACGATGGTTACCCCCCAAACTCCCTTACGACTTCTCTTATACACACTCGCACTTCTGGACTCCAACAGGGCCACCATCCTAGAACTTCATTTCCACGGCTCGTGGGACTCAGCCATAAGGGGGGGATACTGTCAGGAACCGTACGCCGGCAAGCCAACTATTCAATTCAGCCCACTCAGCCCAACTCCACTCTTGCTCGCTATTCAACATCCTCAGCCCATGGACTATATGCACCTCGTGTATCCGTCTTGGCATCACATGCTCCTGTCAAATCACTCCACTCATTTACGTCACATTCCACATGCTCGCTTTTCCATTTCGTCCTCATTTACGTTTAATATCTTTCATTATGTTTCATTTCATTTTCATCTGTTCGCAATTCCGTTCACTCCTTTATATCTGATCTGCTATTACATCCTTAGGGTAACTTCGTTGGGAATCTGAGTGACACATCACTCAACATTGTCACGAAGGAGATCATTATTGGGACGTAGTATTTCTGCTTCTTGCTTTTCATGTTCCTCGGCTTTCTCATCATATTATAGGAATCTATTCGACTCCTAATAGATTAGAAAGTAGTATAAAAGATCTTGTACTATTAGTTCAGTCTTCAGTCAGAAAATCAATCTTGATTTTGACTAAGGTCCTCTGTTCACTTCCGTCTAACTTCGCTTTTACGAAATTTGGGGACCGTGCGGTCTAAGTGGGCACAACACAATACATTGAAGCCAACCCCAATCCGAACCTCTGTTATGGCCCATACCCCCAAACAAACCCTCATTAAACACCACAACCACCTGCACTATTTCCGAGATCTTTCCGATCGTCCAAAGCCTGAATAACTGATTTCTGGATATCCAACATACATTCCGAAGTTCTGCGATTCCAAACCCCCGAAGATTCCAAAGTCAAGGTTCCGTTATCACGCCCGAAGATGTGCCCACTCGATACCTTTCCCTGACTCATGATCACCCATTTTGTTGGCTCCTCGTCTATCCTACAAAGCTAAGAAGTACAGCTTATCATGATCCATTGGCACCAATATCCATGGGAGAATTCTGACAATTTTTGACCATGACATTTTAAATATCGGTATCATGATATTGAAACTGATCCCAAGAGAAGCCAGCACCTCAGACCCCTCTGCTGTACCCACCCTAGCTCACTTTGACGTTCTCGTCTGCTGCATGCACTTGCACATTGCCATATCGACAGCCAAGAAAGCATTCATCCTGCTCAGTGTGTTTGAAACCATGCATAAATCCAGCAAGAACAGGAACTTCTGCATTGTTACTAAGTTCCAATCTCTAACCTCATGCAAGAAAACAACCTCAAATCTTTTTAGAAAACTCCCTATTGGAGAAAACCAACATAGGATTTGCTCGATATGTATCAATCCTTTCCCCCAATCCTTAACAAAAAGTCTGATATTGCACTGGGGCAAGATGCTTGAGGTAAATGCATGTCCCAGTTCCAGGCAAGAAAATGAGATATATACACTATATGCATAGAGCAAATGTATAATCAGTCAGACCAAGATTAACCATAACATGGAGAAGTTACTTAAAACCAATGTGTTGATGTTCCATTTGATTGATAAAACTTTTGTTTGGCTGACTCCTCCAGACATCTATTACATCTAGGTGAATGTCCCAGGTGACTATGGAAGGAGGGTTATTTAGAGGATATATTTGTCTTATATCTATTTAATGTATTTTTCGTTTTATTGTATTTTATTGTAGGAAGCCCACCATGCAATGCAAAGGTTTTGAGTTTGACTAAGTGCTGACCCAGGGAGGTGGCTATGGGGGATGCACGAGTAGATGACAGTTGCTTGTGAACGACTCTGGTATGATCAGCATATGATACCAGCATGAGTCTTCTCTGAAACGTATCAGGGATTATTCCCAGTATGTCTGGACAACTTTTATATTGCCCTGATGGAGCTAGCCCAATATGGCTTGATCTCACATGCAATCATGTGATGGTACTTTGGACCGTTCGGACCTTGTCCACCAGGCGTGTTATCTCCAGCGACCTCAGGCCCATCTGCTGTACCCTCCCTAGTTCACTTTGACCTTCCCGCCCGGTGCATGCACTTGCACCTTGTCACGTCGACAGCCAAGAAAGCATTCATTGCGCTCAGCACATTTGGACCCCTGCGTAAATCCAGCAAGATCAGCAACTTCCGCATACTTACTAAGTTCCAATCTCTAACCTCATGCAAAAAAACAACATCAAATGGCTTTTGAGGACACCCTATTGGACAAAACCAAAATAGAAATCGCTCAACATGTATCAACCCTTTCCCC
>QLPI01023525.1:0-13950 GCA_003314275.1 Chroogomphus rutilus
ACGAGCCGAGGAGTGCGGATGGCGAATGTGCCGAACCGAGGCCGGTGTGTCAAGCGTTATGCATGCTGCGTGGATGCTTGTCCATGGACTTGGGATGGTTGTTCGGTCGGCACTGGCGAATAATGGACCTCGGTACGTGTACTTGACAACTTGAAGGTGAGGGTAACTGTTGGCCAACTTGGTAATTCCCCATAGGGGCTGGGCCATTGGCAGGGGGTTGTGTGGGCTGCCCTCAAAATAGTTGGTAATAATATTGCTGCAGTATCTTGTGACAACCACTGGCTCTTATTTAAAGATGGGGGTATCTTTTGGGACATTCTTTATTGATAGAAAGATCTGTTTAAGAGTTGCAACAGAAACAGATCTATTTATCAATGAAGAATGTTCCAAAAGATGCCTCCATCTTTAAATAAGAGCCAGTGGTTGTCACAAGATACTGCAGAGACATTATTTTGAGGGCAGCCCAGACAATACCCTGCTGATGCTAGTGTGAAGAATACCTCTCTCATTGGATATTATAGGTTATGTCGATGGCAAAAAAAAGGTTACCATAATTGGGACCATTCTGTCTTTGCCAGGCAAGCAACAAGCTGAAGTTGATTTGTGGTTAATGGGACTCGAAGGTTATGACCCTCGAGTCCAAACTTTATCATTTGCATCTGAAGGCTTGAAAATTGCTTGTGAGAGATGTCTCCAAGAAATAGGTGAAAAAAACCATACTATTTACAGATATATTAATAATACATATTGAGAAAGTAACACGGCCAAGAGAGAGAGAGAGTATGTGTGTGTCAGGCACCAAAAATGCTGACGATGCATGGGCTGAGTACTATTGCAATAGTACCTACTTCACAATGCTGGTGGGAATTGGCCAAGTCCTGCAGACTGATCAGGGTGGCTTGGCTTTAATGTACTCGTGTATTGCACCCTTGTCAAGTACATGTACTGAGGTTCTGGTTATTCAGCAGTGCCAACCGAGCAGCCATTCTACGTCCATGTACAAGTGTCCACGCCGCATGCACGTCACTTGGTATGCCGTTCTAGGCTCGGCACGTCCACCACACCCTTTGCCCATTCTCCGGTCCGTCTCACCTTGGGACCTCCTGTCCTTGTATTATCCTCGGTCACGACTCCATTGTTTTATAGTCAGGCACTTCCTATTGTCCTATCCTTGGCCACATTCTTATTATCCTATCCTTTATTGTTCTATGCCCATTTACATTCCTTCATTCTAATTTTATTCGTTGTGGACAATAACCACATGCTCTGTATACCTTGTTGTCTCACATTCCTTATTCCACATGTCGCTTCTTAAACCTTATAAGTAGGGCATGCATGTACATATCTCCTCATTCTGTATATTGACTAGGCTAAGGCCCTTCTACCTTCTTCTCCTCTGTTAAGTCCTCAACTCGGGCCGGCATCATCAGCATCCTCCCGAGTATCTGTCTGTTGCAAATAGGTGGCACGCATGGCAAGTAGGGTGCAACGTACGAGTACGTTGAAGCCAATGCCACTACTCTTGGCCTGCAGGACTTGGCCATAGTCCGCCTGACCCTTTCGACAGTACCCCTCGGCAGTACCGAAGTCCATCAGTACCCAAAGCTTGACAACCCTACTTTCTGTGCATGCCACTGATTTTAGACAGAAGGGAAACTCAGGAGAATGCTGAGAGTGTCGGCCCAAGTAAGGACTTCAGACAGGAGGAAGGAAGGCAAGAAGGCATAAGCCAAGTTGATATTCAGAATGAGGAAATATCTACATCTATGTTCTACTTATATAGGTTAAGAAGTGAGATGTGGAATCAGGGTGGCATAAGACATGGAGAAAAGAATAAGGTATGGAGACCATGTGGAAGTATTGTCCACAATGATCAAGAATAGAACAATAAAATATGGCCGAGAATAAAATAATAGGAGTGTGGATGAAAATAGAACAATAGAAACTGACCAAATATAAAACAATAGAGTCATGACCGAAAATAAGTGAATAGAAAATGTCCCAAGGGGAAATGGGAAAAGGGAGAGATTGGAAATAGAAGAATAAACAAAGATAAAGGGGATGGGATGAAGGAAGTGGACCAAATGATGAACTGAATGTACCAAGCTGTCAGGCCTCAGTAATGCTGAAGGTGTGGGTGGGAACCAGCCAAGTCCTGCAGGCCGGTCATAGTAGCTTGGCTTCAATGTACTCATACGTTGCATCCTACTTTCTATGCATGTCACTGATTTGGAACAGAAGAAATACTCTGGAGAGTGCTGAGAGTATCGGCCCAAGTAAAGGACTTTAGACAGAAGGAAGGAGAGTAGGAAGGCATCAACCTAGTTGAAACTCAGACTGAGGAACTATCTACATGCATTCACTACTTATATAGGTAAAGAGGTAGAATGTAGAATAAGGGTGGCATAAGACATAGAGAAAAGAATAAGGTATGGAGACCATGTGGGAGTATTTCCACAGTGATCTAGAATAGAACAATAAAATATGGCCGAGAATAAAATAATAGGAGTGTGGATAAAAATAGAACAAGTAGGAGTGTGAGTGAAAAATAGAACAATAGGTGGCTGAATATAAAACAATAGGGCCACAACCAAATGATAAATGAATGGTGAATGTCCTGAGGGAAAATAGGTAAAGGGAAGGATGGAGAATGAAAGAATAATAATGAATAGAAGGGATGGGATTGTTAAGTCTCAGTAATTCCAATGTTGCAGATGGGAGTTGGTCAAGTCCTGTAGACCGATCTAGGTAGCTTGGCTTCAACGTACTCGTGCATTATGCCCTGCTCTTCCATACATGCCACTAATTTGGACTGAAGAAAGACCCAGGAGAGTGCCAAGAGTGTCAGCCCAAGTAAGGGACTTTAGACTAAAGAAGGAAAGATGAGAGGAGGTAAACCAAGTCGATATTCAGAGTGAGGAACTATCTATACATCTGCTACTTACAGTAGGGGACAAAACCGTTCAAGTGTTTTGAACATTTGTGTTGTACTGTAAATAACAGGAGGATTACATAATCATAAAATATAATGTAATTAGTGGCAATAGCCCTGCTTCTGAAATTGTGGTAACTGTTAAGACTAAGAGCCAAATGAGGAATAAGACCACTGCAATAATAATTGCAGGGAAGTAAGATAATAGAGATTTGCTTGGCTTGAGATTGGAATTATCAAATAATACTTGTAGAACTTGTTGTTCTTTCACTGTACTACTAGTCTTTTTATATACAATAATTGGATAATCATGTGAAAGAAATGTGTTATGACATGTGAATCTGTATGTGAGGGTATGACCTGCTATATGATGCAATGTCTTAGGTAATGTGATCATGGGGTGGAGTTATGTGTTATAGGAAAATGAATAGAAAGAAAGAAAATGTATTGTATGCGCAGGTGTTTCAATTCAGGGATGGTAGCGGGGGTTTGACTCGGTTCTCAGTTGTCTCGGCGTGTGTCATGATGTAGAATGTGGGGAATTAATGGTAAACTCATGATGGATATATCTCGTGTGTTTGTCTCGACTTGGAATTGGTTTGTGTTGATCTTGTGACTCATGCATTTGGGGACTCGTGACTCATAACTCATTACTCGTTGTTGACTCACATGTGTTGACTCGTTGACTTGTGCAGTTGTAGACTTGTTGACTCACATGTGTATAAACTCGTTGACTTGTGTGTGTGTAAGAGAATTGAATAGAAATGTGGGGGAATAGAAATGTGGGTGTTGTGTGTTGATAGTATGATATTTGCCAATTTCTAACACTCCTCCTCAAGCTTGTCCGATTCCTAAGAGGTTTAGGAGGTGGACATGCTTGCGTGGTGACAAGGCCTTTGTAAGTATGTCGGCTGGGTTTTCATTGGTTTCAACATAGTGTAGTTTTATGTTTCCTGCCGTCATTTGTTCGCGAGTGTAGTGGTAATGTACGTCTATGTGTTTTGTCCTATTGTTGTTGACGTTGTTACTAGAGAAGGTGATGGAGGACTGATTGTCGGTGTAGATGGGAATGGGGGTGAGTGACAATCTGAAATCATGAGCAAGTTTGATAAGCCATATTCCTTCTGCTGTTGCAAAGGATCCTGCAATGAGTTCCGCTCCCATTGTTGACCTGCTAATGAGGTTTTGTTTCTTCAAGGCCCAGCAGATTGGAGTGCCGTTGAATAGAAATATCCATCCTGTGGTGGATTTTTGATCTTCCGAGTCACCTGCAAAGTCCACGTCGACGAATCCAGCAAGGTTGTGAGCGTATCCTTGAATTCCCCTCCCTTTCTCTTTGTATGTGATCCCGTATTCTTTGGTGTGTAAGAGATATCTGACAATCCTCTTTGCCACTTCCCAGTGTGTGGTGTTTGCTTGCGTTATGTATTGAGCACATTTGTTGACTGCATAGGCGATGTCCGGACGCGTGCTGACTGCGCAATAGTTGAGGCTTCCAATTATAGAAGCGTAAGACAGACTTGGTGTATCATTTTCTTGACAGTTTGTGTGAACGTTGATATTGCTGTCCATTGGCGAAGTGAGGGAGTGTCCTGGTGTAATGTTGAAACGTTTTGCGATAGTGGCTATGAAGGAAGGTTATGATATGTGTATAGTGCCAAGATCGCGGTGTCGTTCTATTTTGATACCTAGTAGTCTTGTTGGTATGCCTAGGTCTTGTATGTCAAATGCGCCATGTATGTCTCTTATCATCCTCTCCATCAATTTTGTATTATCAGCCACAAGCAACCCATCGTCCACATACCACCCAACCACCTCAAACGAATCGTTCTCCCCGAATCTGTAGTAGATTGTGCTATCCATGTTTCCTAGCTCGAATCCTATGTTCATCATCTGCTCTCTGAGGGTTTGGTGCCACACCCTGCCTGATTGCTTTAGCCCATAGATCCCTTTATTGAGTTTGCACACTAGGTTTTCTTCCCCTCTTCCGATGAATCCTTCCAGCTGTCTCATGTAAACCTCCTCCTCAAGGATGCTGTTCAGATAAGCTCCCTTTACGTCGATTTGTCTTAGTTCTAGGTCATATTTGCTGGCTAGCACAAGGATGAATCGAATAGAAGTGAGTCGGATCGTTGGCGAGTAGGTTTCATTGAAGTTGGTTCCTGGGACTTGTGAGAAACCTTGAGCGACTAGCCAGGCTTTGTATCGGTTTACTTGTCCCAGGTTGTCCCACTTGATTCTGAAGTTCCACCTGCTCCCTACTAGGTTCTTCCCGGCCGGTAGGGGTATGAGCATCCAGGTACGATATCCCATCAGCAGGTCATATTCTTGCTCACATGCTGTCTTCCATTTTTCCACATCATTTGATTTCATTGCTTCGGGGAAATTTGCCAGTTTGTCCTCTTCTAGCATTGCAAACATGCATTCCGTGGTCTCGAGGTCCGCCGTACCATGCACCATTGCTGCGATTTCAGTTATTAGAGCTGTGCGGTGTCACATCCCTCTGCCATACTCGAGATTAGCTGGGTCCATCCATGGTCCTCGTTCGAAATCCTTGCGCCCAGTGGATGTTTTTTCTCCATTTGTCTCTTCGTCTGCCTCTTCTTTGACGCTGACTTCTCTTTCTCCATTCTCGACTTCGATCGCACCGCCACCTCTGTTCTCTATTTTTTTTCGATCGTACCATTGCCGCCGTTCTCTGCCTCCTCGATTATCCCCACCATCTCCTCGTACTTCCCGGTGTCCTCCTTCTTTGTTTCTTTGTTCCAAGTTTCACTCATGGGGCTCTTGATCGATGGTGTTGTAGTGACAGGTGGTTGTGACGTGGTCCAGAGGTTTGGGAGGTCGTCTTTGTCAGGTGCGTGTATCGTGGTCCTTTCAATGTAGTTGCGCTCATCGAATATTACATCTCGTGCTTTGAGTAGGGTTTTAGTACTCGGGATCCACACCTTGTAGGCCTTGGAGTTGTCGAAGTAACCCATGAAAATGCCCTCCATGGATTTGAAGTCAGCTTTCCTCCTCGTTGCCTTTGGGGTCAAGACCCAACACTTGGAACCGTATGTGCGCAACCAGTCTATCTTTGGTTTGACTCCCCAAAATGCTTCATATGGCATAGTTCTGATTCTCAAATGGAAGACGCAGTTGCAGACAAAGTTGACCATGTGGATGGCTGAGACCCAGAAGTGGTTGGAAAGGTTTGCATCGTGTCGTAATGTCAGAGCACCATCCTGCAATGTTCGGTTGTATTGTTCCGCCACTCCGTTCAATTCTGGCATGTACGGTGGCATCGTCTCATGGATGATTCCAAGTTTGGTGCAGACGCGTTGGAATTCTGCCCCTGTGTACTCCCCTCCATTGTCAGTTCTCACCCTCCTCACTACAGCCTCCTTTTGCCTCATCAACCATGCTAAGGCTCTCTTGAATGCTCCTGTAATGGTCGCACACTCCTTGTTTCTGGTGAATTCAATGATCGCATATCTCGTCTTCAGGTCGATCCATGTGACAAAGTAATTGTAACCTCCATACGATGTTCTGAAAGGGCCACAGACATCCAATACGATGTCTCCAATCCTAGATGGTAGGTCCTCGATCTGCTTAAATGCCGACCTGCTTTGTTTCCCAAATGGGCAGTTTGCGCATATTGCGTTCCTAGCGCTTGGTCTTCCCTTATGCTTCTAGGCAGGCCTTCCACCATCCCGGTCTTGCTCATGCGCTCCAGGGTGGAATATCTGATGTGCGCAAGTCTGTGGTGCCATAACAGCACGTCGTTTGGTTCCTTTTGCACGTTTGAGATGAAGGCACTTTCGGTAGAGGCTGAGATAGGAACTGATGCCGTGTAAGTGTATAGGTTCTTTATCCTGTCTCTGTATGCGATTATGATATTGTCTAAGAGCAGCCTTGAATGATCCTTTCCAAAGACCACATTTACATTGGCATTTGTCATGCGCCCAACTGACAGTAGGTTCGTCCCAAGTTTTGGTGCATATATGACATCATGTAAAGTTATCAGCAGATTGGGCAGTTTCGTCGATGGGTCGTTCCGAATCAGAATGTGGACCATCCCTTTCATGTTGGCGGTGAACGCTTCTCCAGATGCGGTTTCGATTGACATTGGTGGCATGTTGTGGACACTCTCAAATAGCGTAATATCTCCAGATAGGTGGCTGGATACGGCCGAGTCAACCAGCCAGATGTGCATGTTGTCTCTGATGTTGCCGAGAAACAGTGGTTTGTTTGATATTCTGATGGTTGGTGCATCCATATTTGTTCCTTATTAATAAATTTCAAAGTGGCTAATCCGATTTCATTTGCCATTACTTTTGGTTCATTGTTCACCATCATAATGATTGCCTGGTTCTCCTGAATTGCCAGTTTCACCTCGGACTTCATCTCATTCCCTCCTCTTGCTCTGCTTCTTTCTTCCTCATTGCTCCTCCTCTGGATGATTCCTATGGGTCGCCTGAACTGTCTAATGCTTGGGGTCGTGATGCTCCTCTGTCCATTCCATGGCGTCTGTCCTGCCAAACCTCCTCCTGGCGCAAAGCAGCGAGCCCAAGAGTGTCCATCCTTTCTGCAATTATTGCAGTGATATGATGGGCATGGGTTGTTGAATGTGGTGAGTGATTGCCTTCTGTTTGCATTGTTGGGGTTGTTGATTGGTGCTTGCCCTCTTGGTTGTGCGACAAATGCAGTTGCTGCTTGGTTCGAAACCTCCACTATGCTCAGGTCTGCCTCGTGGGCCTCCAGCCTCTCTTCTATATCATTGGGCGTCATTGCTATCATTCGGATCATTTGGGCGATGGTCCTCCAGGATTCCAGTAAGTTCCTTAGTAATGTTGCAGTGTGAGTTGAATCTGATATCGTTTCACCCATCCTATCTAACTAGTTTCTGAACTCTTTCATAGTGGTGATGTAGGATGCTACACTCTGGCTTTCGACCATGTGGTAGTTTTCATACCGGGTGCATACAATGCTGATTTTGCTTGGGTCCTTGGACTCAAACTTCTTGATCAGTATCTGCCATGTGTCGGCTGCCTCATCTGTTCCGTCAATAGCTGCTTGGTATTCAGGAGAGATGCATAGAAGGATTTGACTGTAAGCACTGTTGTTCCTGTCCCACCATTCCTCTTGTAGCTTGGGGAGTGAGGTTGTTATGGTAGGGTATCAATACCAGTGATTATGTTGTATAGTCCTCTGTCATGGGCAGTGGCAATCATTTCTCTCTTCCATGAGGTCCAGTTGTCTTTGTTAAGCTTTGGTTTGATATCGCGGAACTTGTGGATGTCGTGCTTCGGTGGGGTAGCTGCTGCCATAGTATATGATGATGTGCCTTGTAGTGTAGGGTAAAGAATGAGACTCTTAATCTGTTAAGACTAAGAGCCAAGTGAGGAATAAGACCACTGTAATGATAATTGCAGGGAAGTAAGATAATAGAGATTTGCTTGGCTTGAGATTGGAATTATCAAATAATACTTGTAGAACTTGTTGTTCTTTCACTGTACTACTAGTCTTTTTATATACAATAATTGGATAATCATGTGAAAGAAATGTGTTATGACATGTGAATCTGTATGTGAGGGTATGACCTGCTATATGATGCAATGTCTTGGGTCATGTGATTATGGAGTTATGTGTTATAGGAAAATGAATAGAAAGAAAGAAAATGTATTGTATGTGCAGGTGTTTCAATTCAGGGATGGTAGTGGGGGTTTGACTCGGTTCTCAGTTGTCTCGGCGTGTGTCATGATGTAGAATATGGGGAATTAATGGTAAACTCGTGATGGATATGTCTCGTGTGTTTGTCTCGACTTGGAATTGGTTTGTGTTGATCTTGTGACTTGTGCATTTGGGGACTCATGACTCGTAACTCATTACTCGTTGTTGACTTGCATGTGTTGACTCGTTGACTTGTGCAGTTGTAGACTTGTTGACTCGCATGTGTGTAAACTCATTGACTTATGTGTGTGTAAGAGAATTGAATAGAAATGTGGGGGAATAGAAATGTGGGTGTTGTGTGTTGATAGTATGATATAGTCAAGATGATTACATAACTCTCAATATTCATTGAGATATTAATTATTTAAAAAAATTATTTGAATGGTTTTGTCCCTCAAAGTTATTAATGCAATAAATTGTATATACAGGGCTGGAAATCACATGACAAGTCACATGACATCATGTGAACCTTTTTATAGTTTGTTTCTGTCCAAACAAAGCCAAACATCCCTTGTTCAGAACCATGAAGCCTTCTCTCTACTGCTAAAGTTGACTCTATCATCCAATTGCTCAAAACTGGTCATTCTAGCCACTACATCTCCTCTTACCTTAGTGTCTCTGTTGGCTCTGTAGATTGAGGGAATATTAATTAATGAGATTTAATCTCTCGAGGACTTATTACATTTAGATATAGCTACATGCTTTATATACAGTTCTGAAATAATGAGTATTATTGATATTTGTACTAATCCTGTACCTCACTGCGTCATCTATGTCTAAGCCGGGTGTTGTTACACCCAGTGACAGTAAAGCAATCGATCTCAACCATGTTCCAAATTAGACTCCAACGGCGCTCATCCCATATCACCTTCACTGTCGCCACATCACACAGCCAACCATTCTATTCAGCACTCCAATCTTCAGACTCCCATTATATCATCATGTCTTCTTCAGAGCTCATTCCCATGCAACGCTACAACACCCATGACACACAGATCCAGGTAGAACCATTAACATATCATTATCTTCACGTAACCCCCTCCAGCACATTTCTCACTCAGAAGACAATCCCATCCAATCTACACTCAGTCATATGCCACCTTGGTGGCCTCTTGTGTCACCCGCTCCGCCTCTTCTTTCTCCTCCTGGTCACGCTGATGGGCAATCCGTCTCTCCTCAAATTGATGCTCATTGTCATCGGTTTTGTATCCCATTTTGATGGATGATACATCGTGTGTTTGCTTCTGATGATCGCAGAAGTCACATCTGAGTGCTACACTCCAAACTTCTGCGAGGCATCACAATTAGGCATCCAAAACCTTAATTTTCAATCTCCGCCTACCAGCTTCATGGGTTCAGCTGCTAAGGGGGGGATACTGTCAAGTACACGTACTGATTGTCCAGTAATTCAGCAGTGCCAACTGAGCAGTCAGACTATGTCCACATACAAGTGCCCACGCTGCATGCAAGTCACTTGGTATGCCGGTCTCGGCTCGGCACATCCATCATCCACATTCCTTGTCCCTATCTCTCATCTGCTCTGCCCCTTTCACCATCCTTTAATCCTACCCCATCCACTCCTTATTCCTTGACCTGCCTCACCTCGGGACATCCTGTCCTTGTTTTATCCTCAGCCACAAACCCTATTGTTTTATAGTCGGGCACTTCCTATTGTTCTATCCTTGGCCACATTCCTATTATTCTATTTCCATTGTCCCATCCCCATTTACATTCCTTCATTCTAATTTTACTCATTGTGGACAATACCCCCCATGCTTTGTTCAAGCAGTGGTCAGGTGCAGCTAGTATAGACTTTGTTGTTGGCCAGATTAGGCCTCAAAAAGGGGACCTTCCTCAGCAAGTTTGCATACATGGCGGTCCATGGCCGCTTTGTGCATTGGATATTCCTGGCTTGTTGCTACATGAGCTCCTGTGCAGATGTCAAGACCCTGGTACCGAGCTCTGGTACACTCAGTAATACTGACCAACCGACTGTCCTTTACCCATATTATTCTCACTATCACATGGTCTCGGCTCAGTATATCCAGTACATTGTCTAGGTTTCTTCTCCTATCCTATCCATCTCATCCTTTACTATCCTTCCATCCCCTCATCCGTTTTCCCCAAACATGTGATGGCTACTCATTATCCTGATCACTGCCCTATTGTTTTATCTTCAGTCGTCCTCTATTGTTCTATTCTCACCCACCACTTCATTATTTTATTCTTAGCCATACTCTATTATTCTAATCCTGCTTACATTCCTTATTCTATTCTTGATCACTGTGGACAATGCCTCCATGTGGTTTTTCATACCTTATTGTTTTCCATTCCTTACGCCACCCTGTTCCACATCTTGCTTCTTAACCTATATAAGTAGCGGGATGTATGTAGATAGTTCCTCACTCAGAATATCAAATTGGTTTGCACCCCTTGTCTGCCTTCCCTATCTAAAGTCCTTCGCTCAAGCCGACGCCCTCGGCACCCTCATGAGACTCCTTACTGTCTAAATTAGTGGCACGCATGGAACAGCAGGGTGCAATGCACGAGCAGGTTGAAGCCTAGCCACTCCAAAACGGTTTGCAGGACTTAACTGATATTTCGGCATCACTGAATCATATATGGGCTTGTTGCATTTTTCTTCATTGGGACAAAGTGTTATGGCCCATGCCCTCAATAAACCCATATTAATCCCCATAACCACCCACACCATTTCCGGGACCTTCTAACCAATTAAAGCCTGAAACAATTGCTTTTGGTGAATCCATTGTATCAACCCAAAGTTCTGCAATCCCAAACCTTCACTATTCCAAGACCTAGGTTCCACTCTTTTGATAAACAACGTGCAGGATCATTGCATACCTCACTCCCTTGTTCTTTGTTCTCTATTAGCCCCTTGTACTCTCCCCTCCCCCTTGTCTTTACTCGGCAAAAGTTAGTACAAGGATTGGTTATATGTATATAACCCACCAGTCAACTGGACCATTCACCAATACAAATATCGACTTAATTCTGCATCGTAGTTTCCAATTCAGTTCCAGTAAATTTTCCAACTTTCCGAAATTAGAGACAGATGATCGAGGAGGGTGCAACACATAAGTTGAAGCAAAGTCCCTGTGACCTCAAACAACTCAAATGACTAGCTGTACAACCTAATACCATGAACAGTCCTAAGCCCCTGGCACTTCCTGTCTTTCCGCCTTTTCTGCTTCCATCCGTGAACTGCAGCCTCTAGTCCCTCCACCTCCGGAATACCAAACCCCTTCTCGGAAACCATTTGGAAGCCTCCGGAAACCCTTCTGGAAGCATTTAGCTAAGCACCTGATGCCTAGATTTAACATAAAGGCAATCTCATATTATGTGCTTGCCTGAGCATTGTTCACAAAATGTTGTCCTCTTGAAGAGCCATGCAAAGTGACCAAATTGATAACAATTATAGTATTGCAGTGGGCAGCATAGGAATTTGGTTGTCAGGTGGAGGACCCTGGAATGCAATGTGGTGGCTGATGCAGCTATTGGTGACTTGAGCATCCATAAAGAAGAGAACTATAAACATATATGTTTTAGTTTGCTGATTTTTCTGTGGGAGGGAGAGGAGTTCAATCTGTTAGAGTATTGGAGGGTTAGTGATGATTAATGAGAGAGATAACATTGCAGCTGTCTCGTGAGGTGTCAAATGTAGTGGGAATACCATGAACAATGACTGGGAAAGTCTTTTGAGCAACAGAGAGCTGATCAGAGAGTTTGGGGAGCCAGAGGTGCACTGTGGAGGCAAGATATATTTGTTCAGCTCCACTGCAAGTTACGATCCAAATATCCCCACTTGGGTGTTGACCTACAGCAAAGATTCACGGTGGGATGTTCTCTATGTCCTCATTCCCATCTGCATCTGGTGTGAATGAACTTGTTTCAAACCAGCAATTGGCATCTTTAATGGCTCTGGCAATTTCCTCTCCTAGCTCCTCATCAGAAAGGCCTAAGAGCACTGGATTGTTACTATCAGATTGTACAAGTGTGAGGTCAAATCACATATTACAGAATGGTGTTTTGGGGTCAGGAGTTAGCTGTGGGACTGGCAGAGTGGGTGAGGTAAGGATGGCTGCATAGGTGCATTTCCCAGTGGATTGCATGGTGTTTGGATAGTGATTGGCACAGGTATTGGAAACCCACGTGGGTAATGGATAGGGTAGCTGTCAAGTACATGTACCAAGTGTCCGGTAAATTGGCAGTGCTGACCAGGCAGTCAGACTACATCCACATACAAGTGTCCAAGCTGCCTGCAAGTCACTTGATACACCGGTGTCGGCTCGGCACATCCACCATCCATACTCCTCATTCCCATCCCTCATCCACTTCCTCTCATTTACCATCCATTGATCCCATCCCGACCCCTCCTTATTCCTCGACCCACCCCACCTCAGGACATCCTGTCCTTGTTTTATCCTCAGCCACAACCCTATTGTTTTATAGTCAGGTACTCCCTATTCTCCCATCCTTGGCCACATTTCTATTATTTTATCTTTTATTGTTCTATCCCCATTTCCATTCCTTCATTCTAATTTTACTCATTGTGGACAATAACCACATGCTCTGCATACCTTGTTGTCTCACATTCCTTATTCCACATGTCGCTCCTTGAACCTATATAAGTAGGGCATGCATGTACATATTTCCTCATTCTGGGTATCAACTAGGCTTAGGCCCTTCTACCTTCTTCTCTTCTGTTAAGTCCTCTACTCGGGCCGGCATCATCGGCATCCCCCCAAGTATCCTGTCTGTTCCAAATCGGTGGCATGCACGGCAAGTAGGGTGTAACACACAAGTATGTTGAAGCCAACACCACTACTCTTGGCCTGCAGGACTTGGCCATTGTCTACCCAACCTTTCGGCAGTCCTGAAGTTTGTCAGTTCCCAAAGCCTGACAGTAATGCTGATAATGTAGACGAGAGTCGGTCAAGTCCTGCAGACCGGTCGGGGTGGCTTGGCTTCAATGTGCTTGTGCATTGTACCCTGCTCTTCCGTGCATGCAACTAATTTGGACTGAAGAAAGACCCGGGAGGGTGCCGAGAGTGTCGGCCCAAGTAAGGGACTTTAGACTAAAGAAGATGAGAGGAGGTAAACCAAGTTGATATTCAGAGTGAATGTTAAGTCCACGTGTCGGGCGCTTAGCTAGTACTTCCGAAAGGACCTTATTCGGTTGGCGTGGAGTCCGAGACGGGTCCGAGGACCGATTGCGGAGTCGGACGGACTACGGACGGGGGCGGAAGCGCCGGGGACTTAGGGTCAGTCGCGGATTGGTTCGA
>QLPI01023556.1:0-23457 GCA_003314275.1 Chroogomphus rutilus
CATCTGACTGACTCAGCCACCGAGTGATCGGTCATTTTTGTGAATACAGCATTGGACACCAACACAAGGTCGCAAATACCAATCGCGGGAACAAATGACGTAACAGCCATCCAGTTCAAGCACCCTGGTGGCAAGACAATGATATTCAATATATACAATGACTGTGAACACTCGGCGACATTGCAGGCAGTTGACAGCTTTATCAACTCAGAGCAGAGCCATATCATACAAAACGAGACAGATTCTATGATATGGTGCGGCAATTTCAACCGGCACCATCCTATGTGGGATGAGGAAAGGAATCACCACCTCTTCACAGCAGAGGCAACCAGGTCTGCAGAAGAGCTAATCTTACTTCTAGTAGACTACAACCTAGTCATGATGTTGCCAAGATACCTCCCTACTTTGCAATCCATGTCGACTAAGAACTGGACAAGGGTCGACAATATGTTCTGTACAGACAACATTGTTGACTCGATCATCACATGTGACACCGCTCCAAGCAAAAGAGGCCCTGGCACTGACCATGTACCCATTCTCACAACGATCAACATCAAAGTGGGAATCAAAAAACCAGAACCATTTTGCAATTTCCAGATGGTTGACTGGGATGAATTCAGGGAGCAACTAGCGGAACAGCTACAGGGTGTACCAGATGCAAAAGAGCTTAATACCATAGATGAGTTCAACGAGACAGTTAATAAGCTGACAGTGGCTATTCAGGATACTATAGACATAGCGGTACCGCTCTCAAAGCCAGTACCACATTCCCAAAGGTGGTGGAATAGGGAGCTATCAGAACTAAAAAAGGCTAAGAACAGGCTAAATAATCAATCCTACATATATCGAGCTATTGCTGACCACCCTTCCCATGAAGAACATAGGCAAATCAGCGATCAATATGGCAAGGCGATTAGTAAAGCAAAAACACAACACTGGGTAGACTACCTGGAGGGACTCGATGATGGGCTACTTTGGTTGGCAAATAAGTATCTGACTAACCCAGCCACTGATGGGGGGAGATCACGGATCCCCGCTCTACATATCTTTGGTCCTGATGGCAGCGCACATATGGCAGAAACCAATAAAGACAAAAGTGAAGCACTTGCACTAGCATTCTTTCCACCCAAGCTGGCTGAGTCACAGGTACCACCAACCTACTGCTATCCAAAATGAGTACATCACACCTTCCAGCTCCATAAGGACCAGCTCAGATGCCAGCTAGGCCGACTGAAGCCTTACAAAGCACCAGGAGATGATGGGATCCCAAACATAGTTCTGAAAGAATCAGCAGATCTACTTGCTAAGTACCTCTTATGCATCTACCGGGCCACTTTCACTCTGAATACCTACAGTGACAATTGGAGATCTTGGATTACAGTGGTGATACGGTAACCGGGCAAGGCCAGCTACAATGTCCCAAAGTCATACTGGCCCATTTCACTACTCAACACACTAGGGAAGCTACTGTCAGCAATAGTAGCAGAGGATCTCGTCTATATGACTGAAAAATACAACCTCCTCCCAGCCAACCACTTTGGAGGAAGACTTGGAAGGACAACTACAGACTCCATCCACCTAGTTGTCAACAAAATAAAGGGGGCCTGGTGCAGAAAGAAAGTTGCAGTCATGCTCTTTCTAGACATTGAGGGAGCATTCCCAAACGCTGTCACAGATCGCCTACTCTATAACATGAGAAAGCGGAAAATACCGGAGGCCTATATACTTTTTGTAGAACAGTTACTGGATGGCAGACGTACCAGACTCAAATTCAATGACTTCCTATCAGAATAGGTACCTATAGATAATGGTATAGGACAGGGTGACCCTCTGTCTATGATCCTATATCTGTTTTACAATGCTGACCTCCTAGACATCGCCTCTGGGAAAGGTCAGGCAGTGGTAGCCTATGTGGACGATGCTAACCTTTACTCAGAGGGAAGCACATATGAAGAAGCATATGATAGCTTAAGGGAGATGTTACTGAAAGAGGGTGGGGAAAAAGAATGGACTCAGACTCACCAGTCATACTTTGAAAAGTCAAAATTTACAGTGGTTGGCTTCTCACGAAGATGAGTCCCAGACCCTGCATGCCCAGGCAAGACCATGCGAGAGCCAAGGCCAGACTTTGAGTATGAAGATACAAAAATACAGCCTACCTTGGCCCACAAATTCTTGGGGGTTTACCTTGATGAGGAGCTTCGATGGAGAACATAGGCAGAGAAGGCGGTAGCCAAAGCTGTTAAGTGGACACTCCTAGCTCACAGACTATCTAAACCCTCTACAGGGGTCCAAGCAACGTACATGAAACAACTGTATTGTGCAGTAGCCATCCCTAAATTCACATATGCGGCCGATGTCTGGTTTACTCCGATCCAAAAGGTAAAAGGGAAAAAGAGAGCAACGGGCTCAGTAGGGGTGGTACATAAACTGACTTCTGTGCAGTGCATGGCCACCATCGCCATCACCAGAGCCATGAGCACTACCACCAGTGATGTCCTGGAGGCCCATGCCAACATACAGCCAGTTGAGCTCCTACTGGCAGGCGTCTGTTACAGGGCTGCTAGCCGCATGACAACCCTTCCCAAGCAGCATCCTCTCTATCGCCCTGTTTGCACCTGTGCCCGTCGACTAGTCAAGAAACACCCATCTCCGATACACCAGCTATTCCACAGATTCAATCTAGACCCACATGCCTTTGAAGAAATCACCCCTTTCGTCTACACACCAGATGCACCCAGGCTCTACTCTACCGAAATAGCCCACTCAAGAGAAGACTCAAAACAAGCTGATAGGGACAGCACAGCAGACGCCAAGGCGTACACTGATGGCTCTAGACTAGATGGATTTTCAGGGGCTGCAGCAGTTCTGTACAAACAGGGAAGAAGGATTATGGCCCTACGATTCCAGCTGGGACTGCTCGCCAATCATACGACATATGAAGCTGAAGCAGTCAGTGTTATACTAGCACTTGAGCTGCTGGGTCACGAGAGGGGTATTAAAACAGCAACCATCTTATTGGACAACCAAGGGGTAATACAGGTGCTAAGAAATATCCAACCTAGACCAGCACAATACATCCTGGGCCACGCCCATAAGATAGCAAACAAGATTGCAATAACCTCTCACAGACATCATCTGGCCCTAAAAATAGCCTGGATATCGGGCCATGACGACGTTACTGGCAACGAGGATGCAAACCTGGAGGCTAGAAAGGCGGCAACAGGGGAGACCAGCCAGATGAGTACACTCCCTGCATTTTTAAAAACTGGGACACTGAGGTACACCGGTCTCGGCTCGGCACATCCACCATCTACATTCCTTATTCCCATCCCTCATCTACTCTATGCCATTTACCATCCATTAATCCTACCATGCCTACTCCTCATTCCTTGATCCGCCTTACCTTGGGACTTCCTGTCCTTGTTTTATCCTTGGCCGCAACCATTGTTTATAGTTAGGCAATCCCTATTGTCCTATCCTTGGCCACATTCCTATTATTCTATTTTTTATTGTTCTATCCCCGTTTGCATTCCTTCATTCTAATTTTACTTGTTGTGGACAATACTCCTACATGCTCTGCATACCTTATTGTTCCATATTCCTTATTCCACATGTCGCTTCTTAAACTATATAAGTAGGGCATGCATGTATATACTTCCTCATTCTGGGTATTAACTAGGCTTAGGCCCCTTGTCTCCTCTCTCCTCTGTAAAGTCCTCTACTCGGGCTGGCACTTCGGCACCCCCCGAGTACCTCCTCTGTTCCAAATTGGTGGCACGCATGGCAAGTAGGGTGCAACGCACGAGTACATTGAAGCCAAAGCCACTACTTCTGGCCTGCAGGACTTGGCCATTACCCGTCCTCATCCTTGGCATTACCGAAGTTTGACAGCTTGACACTGTTCCCTAATTGGGTGCAGGTCACCCATATTTGACCTGTGGGTGACCTGTGTCATTCCCTAGATACAAACACAGATGGAGGATGTGATTGCTAAGATGAGCCTTATAGTTACATAAAGGCACCCATACAACCAAAGCATCCACAACATTATATAAACCAACACATTCACCATCTATGCTCCAGGTATATGTATCTGTATTATTATTTCATCAATATATCTTTGACAGAGCATTCACCATCTGTTCTCCAGTGACTCTGCTCATTATTTGACAGTCCAAGTCTCAGAATTGTCCACCAATACCATCTGCTCACATCTGACCAAGTAACCGCTGTTTTTGAGTTTGAGCAGTTCCCTTTGGACAAAATTTTGATCACACCAAGCTTTTCCCCAGTACCTAGGTTGCACCATGGTCTTGTTTGTCCGCTCATTCCCTGATCATAGATAATCACCCCACTTTCTTCTCCGACCGCCAGCTCAACTATGAAGGTACCAGAGTTTTAGTTGTTTTCACTAACGTCAGCTCAGTTCTAAGTGCGTATTGCCATCCACGGGCAGTTCGGCGCAGGCACCTTTCTTGAGGTGCAACCGAAGAAAACTTTTTTCTATTGTACCAGGTACTTCAGGCATGCGTGGGTCCATCATTTCACATCTGGAACTGCCTCCAGTTTGGAGATGGTCGAAGAGTAAAACGCTGGGCATGACCTCGAACGATCCACGAGGATCATTACAATATAGCAGTCCATCGGACTTCGAGGACAGGGTTTCCTGTAATGTGTCGAACGACCCTTGTAAAATGTTGGAATGATGATCAAGCCGAGTTCATCATTACCAGCAACTCACTTGAAAGCTTGGCAACTCCTATTCTCAGGCTGTTCACTCTTCTCTGCAGTTCTCAACGCTCTTTGTTTGGTAACAGTGTCATTTTCATCTCTTCCACACTCCAGAAGTCAACACCTTTCTTGATAGTCGCGAGTTGAGGTTGACAGTCGGTCCAGCACTCACGGGGAATACAGGATCACTAGGTTTGAAATATAAGAGGTTGCCTCCAGCCTTGACTGCAGAGACCCTTACTTCACCGGAGGCCGTTGCCGTCTTAATATACTAATATAGATCGGCTTGAGAAATTTTAACGGTAAGAAATTTCAAGGGATCAGTGTTGGGTAATTTCATTGTACACGCAGAGATTAATTATCAGTTTCCGAGACTCGAGCTGCTACCTCGACTTTTCCACCATAGTAGGCAGTGATCTCTCTGTAACCCATGGGTAGACTTATTCGAATTTCAGTGGCTAACTCACCTCCGGTTGTTGAAATAACAATAGACCTCTGTGAAAGAGTGGTTGCAGCATTTTCAGTGGAAAATTGCTAGTTTTACTGGGTCCGTCATTTATATTAAATCCGGACCAGGACTCCTGCATTCCTCGGGAAAAGCCAATTGTGTACACCATCGTATTTTGCTACTATATATCGCTGACCGTAGATCTAGGAAGCTGGGCACCCGTGTCCCGGTGAGAACATAATAACCATGAAGTTGTCAGATGGGGCCCAGAAAGGACAGATTTCCATTTTATGATCACAACATTTAGAATCGTATCTCGGAATGTATGTTTCCTATTTTCTTTGAAACAACAAAAGAGGGGGGAAGGGGAGGCTCTACGTTGGTTTTTTTGTACGATAAGCGATCACATAGTGCTATAAACAACACAGATAATGATAAAACTCCAATCACTGCCCCTGAGTCGAGCTGGGCGCGTTCATGCTTGCAATACCAACATGGGTGGAATCAGCTCCAGGGTTCTTTTTCGTTGCCATCTTCAATTGTTTGCTGTACACCTCTAATAGCATCTTCATCAGAACCTCCATTGGCAACGTCGCGTACTCGTGCACACGAGGTGGGACGGTCTCCTTCAAGCCTAACCAAGGAGCCTTGGCATCGGGTGTCGCTTCCCCGAGTTGCTCTATTGTGCCATAATCGATTGACGTCTCACTTCGCGCAAGATACTTCCTGGGTAATGGTGCATAACTTTCTGATGGAGAAACGGTCTCGGGCATTGTAGAGCTAATGGCCGGTGGAGATCTTTGAGACACAGGCGAAGGGATGGGGTGGGGAGCAGGGGACGTAGACAATGTAGACTCCGCTATCTGTATATTGTCTTCGACGTGAGTAGTCCCTGGTAAGATATTTGGCGGAGGAGAGACTGTGGCTCCAGTGATCGCTCTTGGCTTGTTGAACCCACTAGTGACCAATGCTTTTTCAATCTCTAGACCAAGACCCTTCACCAATGCTCCGGCCCAAATATAGAGGGACAGGTTCAACGAAACATAAATACTTCTTGATGACTGCGCTCGCTCATCCGCTGTAGCAACGAGGTCATATTCGAGTGTTTCCTGTCGTCCCTCGTATTTAACGTCACTATTCATCTCGAGCTTCATCGCGGGGACTCGTGCAATAGTCCATTCGCTTGCGCCCTGGAGGAGTCGCTCAAGCCAGGGTATGGCCGTGAGTTCATCTCCGACAGAGCGGTATTTGAGAGAGGCGTATTTCGAGAGATAGAGAGAGGAAAATGCAAGCTTGAGACTACGAGTTGGGGGAAGTTCGAGAGAGTGTACAGTACGTTCGAGTTCCGCATGAACGTCTCTTCCCTGGAATAGAGCCATTTCAGAATCATTTGGACTCTTGAACAGGGCTAGTCGGATGCTCGAAAGCCTCAGTTTCATACGTTGTAGAATAATGTATGAGAATGCTGGTCCATCACTGAACTGTGAGCGTGCCGAACGTATCATTGCGTCCGCAACTTCAGTCAATGCACTATCAGGTTTGGGTAACTGGGCGATAGACGATGTCGCGAGGGCGTCCCTAGCTTCAATCTCTTGCACGTTCAAGTCGCTCCGTAGTTTTGACAGCAAACTAATGATCCTGGGGGCTGATTGTAGGTTTGCGACAGCGAGGATGTCCATTCCCACAACGGAGAAGTCAAGGCGCAATGTGCGTTCTTCGGGAAGTAGATTCCAGTCGATTGCAGACCAATCATCGACGATACGTATATCAAAAGGCTGCGCACTGCATGTCTGTTATCAGCCAATTGGAGGGGAGTGACTTGTGAGAAAAACATACTGATACTGAAGAAGTGTTCGTTTGTCAGACTGCAAAACGATATCCAACTCTCCACTCTCTAGCGTTACATCCAGCATTCTGGAAATTCCGTTCTTGATACCAAGCTGGACATCGCTCCGACGCACCGTTGTGAAGGTGAAATCGGGGAGGCGTAAATACCCCCCTAAAGGCCTGTCCTCTTCCAAATCGAAGCTTGTGTGCGCAATGGATAGTGATAGGTCCGTCACAGATCCAGTAATGTGACTACGAAGGATAAGAGATTTAAGATCAACCACCGCAGCGGCGACATTATGTCCCAGATCTCCGAGTAACTTAATATGTCGGGCACGAACCAAGACAAGCATTGTCATTCCAGGGATACCACCTGTAGATTTAGCTGTAACCGGTGTGGATTTGATCGATGGCTGTGGAACGGTTCCTGGAAGTCGGTCAATATAGATCGCCTTGAATATGAGGATGTCCTGGAGTCTGTCAAATCGTAAAGCTGCCCCGAATTCAGTGTCCACGACAACGGATACAGAGTGGGTTGGGACAGCTTCAATACCATCCGTCTGGGAATACGAAACAGAGAATGCGAGGTTTCGAGCATCAGCTTTTGCCGTTTGTACCGTCCCAGCCTGATGTTTGATATGTCTCAGATCAACTTGAAGCCCAGTAATGGATCCTGAAAAATGAGCGGTCCGTGCTCGAGGGGACATTGTAAACAGAAACCCTCCACTTTCCCAATGAAGAGCGGCGACAACTCCAAGATCGTGAGCACAGTCCAATTCTAGTCTTGACGAATCGATACGTAGACTAAAACTCAGTTGGATACCTTTAAAAACGCCTGGAGCAAGGAAATCTCTACTACCTCCACTAGACACACCAGAAGAGGACGAGACCACTGGCTTCGACAAAGGCGGTTCAGCCTCTGGGAGCCGAAGGCGGTCCTCAATTCTCTCAGTAAAACCCAAGAGAAAAAGGAATATGGAGGGTTGGATTCTGTTAGTAGTCGCGTGTACTTGGCTACCAAACATCAAAACAGATTGCTCTTGGTCCTGGGAACTGGATACTTTGGATGCTGCAGGGGTGGCACGATAATCGCTCCACACAGTTATGGTGGGAAAGTCTATAACATCTGGCACGTCACACCGTACGTCCGGAGGAAGTGCATGCCCTCCGAAAGCTTCAGGTTGAAGACCACGAAGATGGAGCTTTCCTGTCTGAAACACCAGAGTGATGAGAATATTGGAAGTCCTTACGGCCAGGTAGCTAGCTTCCATAGAAGCAGCTATATTATCTGAGCCTAATTTGGTTGTCTGGGGAATTACTGAAAGATTATCAATACGTTCTCTACCCTTGCGGTAAACGTCGACAAGGCCAAACACATGGTCTACAATGGTAGGGTCCAGATCCAGAACGAAGCCGTCGACGCATGCAGATACATGCCATTGTCGGATGACGGATGAAGATCCGGTACGAAATTCAGCCTTCATTCCCGGATACAGGAGTTTGTTACGACTTTGATGTTGATCGCCGTCAAATTGGCTTTGATTTGACTGGTCAAACCTATTTTTTCATTAATATCTAGGTGTAAAATCTCGCAAGACGACGACATACTGCTTCACGAACTGGAAGGAAAGCCGGTCCATGGATGCATGTCCAGATTCATATCGCTTGACGGAAAAAGCCGCAGTTTTGATGGACATTAAGAATGCCGGGACAGACCCTATTGCATCCACTTCGATCTCGTTCTTGAGTGCCAACGGGAAGGCAATGCCTATGTCGGCGACGTCGATTAATAACATTCGATTGTCCAAAAGGGAAGAAGATCTCTTTATAGACGTCGTAGCCTTTTGCACTTCAAATGCCCGCATCACACGTTTGGTCTTTTTCTTGATCTCCTCGACCTCGAGGGCACGTTGCTCATGTCGGAGATGTTTTTCGGCCTGTATCCATGATAAAAGGATTGGTATTGATCAAATGGTCTAAGAGGTCTACCCTCATACCTGTACGTGATCAACCAAGTCTCCCAACTCTCCGATAGAATTAGGAGACATGACTGCGTGCATCCGGCTAACCTTTAATCGAAGGACACGGGAGGCCTGGTCTCCATGAGATATCGCCGGGAGATCACTAGCTTTGACATCCAGGACCATATATGCAGACCTTAAGCTCCGGTCAAATCCAGAGCGAAGCCATGTATCAGTCGAATGATGAGAAAGGGCTAGTGCAAGGTTGGATACAGCAAACTCCCATGCTGACCCATTCTCACTTCTTGAAGTGCCTGTCATCTGGCCCGATGTAAGAGCAAGGGTAGCAGTGGGAGCTTCTATCCCAACGCGAAATCCCTGTAGCATAAATGCGACATCATACCTAATTGAAATTGTGGAAGACAGTTTAGGAGAAGGCTTATTTTTACGGCTCTCGGATATGAGGTCAAGTACGTCGTAGAAATGGGTCCCCAGGTTCTGCTGAACAACAAGAATATCATCCATGTATTTCGGTTTGAGAGTGAGTGAGATATAGTCGATGATGGCATGCGATCGTAGTTGAGATCCATCATAATTACCCGAAGCCCGGAAGGCAGGTAAAGGCAGTTTGATGCTTTTTGCGGTTTTCTCCGTTGTCTCACCAGGTTGCGCACCGATTTGAATTAGTTGTGATGCCAGCTGCACACCGAAAGCAAACCTCGGAGTCCTTGTGTTGGCCGCTACACTGCGTAGAAACCCTACTATATCATGCACATCCCAGGAAAACCAAGTACCATGCATAACTTGTAATGACATCCCGACTTGCTTGACCGACGTCTGAAGTTCGATAAAGGGAAACGAAGTATCCCTCGATTGTAATCGTTGGCTAGGCAATTTCGCTTTTTGACGCTTCTCCAACTCAGCGAAGAGTTCGTTAGCCATAAAATGAATGTTCCTGCGGCATGGCTTTATCAATGACTATGGTACCAGACGACAGGGATCCTCACGGTAGATATTGGATCCGCCAATCCTCAACGAGACCGTAGGTCAGCATTGCACTTCTGGGAACATTCAGCAGTAAGCTATCCATGGTGAGCAATCCGCGAATCACAGGAGGGTGCTCTCCAGTTATTTGGCAGCTTGTGTCAATAATCAAGGAGGAAAACGTGAGACTTGTCAGAATATCACGACCGTCAGTACTGAAAGGTTCCGCCTTGTTATCCGCCTGCCTAACGTGCATGTACAGTTGATATGATTTGACAAGACAATTTCCTGAAATGAAACGCCGTGACCTAGGTTGTGACTTTGAAGAAGCAGGGGTTGTCGAACATAGAACATTCATGGCGAGGTTGACATTGGTCAGCCCGACTGCAAGTACCATTCCTTCTACGGCTGCTTGGATAGAAATTTGCTTGACCTCGACAAAAAACTCCCAATAATCGTCTGACTTCAGGTTTGAGTCACTAGAGGGACCAGAAGTCGCCGGCTTGATGGAGCTATATTTGCCATGTAATCGCAGTAAACGTTGGAGGAAGACGATAAAGCTAGGGTGTATGGTGTAACGCATGTCCTCGATGACAGCCGACAAGACATGATGATGAGTCGAGGCTGAATCAAGAAATGTGCTTACAGATGCGCCAGTGTTTTTCATTGGTAACACCATTAGCTCCTGTTTCCTATACCTATATGCCACATGGAAGGGGCCGAGGAGAAATGTATTTCCCAAAGCACCATCTAGAGATGTTGGACATTCGAAGACGGAAAGAGTCAAAGTACCAGAATGAAACGATAATACAGGGAAAGATCGATCGTGTGGTTTCTTCGTAGAGGGATCCACCGTTGAAACAAAACAATATCTAACAAAGGGGAGGAGTGCCACTTCCTGACGGGACAACTCAAGGCCCCATCCCGATAATTTCTCGTGGAGGATGGCGAGTAGACCGTCAAGTTGCACGGCCGAAAATGATGAATCCGGGACAGATGCTGTATCAACATGCTTCTCCCTGTCAGACACAGTGCGAAAATGTAAGCAATGTCGAAGATACATGAAAAGTTTCCAGGTAGCATCATGGCGAATTCGTTGGGGACGACCCTGTTGAACGAGAATTGATGGTTGTATCAGAGCAAGAGGATCTTCTATAGGGGTACTCCGACAAGACTCTAAGATGTCCCAGATCCGGCGTTGCCTCACTGTCTTTAAATGACTCGTACGAGATGTGTGACTGACAGTCTCCCTAATAAACGATCCAAGAGAGTTAATAGTTAGAGTGACTATCTCTGGGGATGATTTGCCCAGAATTTTTATATGAGTTTCTCCCAAATTCACGGGGAAATTATTCGAAGCACAGACAGTCTTCGACTCATTCATCTCGAATGTGCATTGCCGTGTAGTTTTTGTGGTGCGATTCTTCTGCAATAAAGGTTGGAAAACAAACGTATCCAAATAAGCTTTGATATTGGAGAAAGATCCTCGAAAGGTAGGCAATTTGTTGGAAGTGGCGTCAGGCAGATCCGACAACTTTGAAAAAATTGCGGTAGTGTCACGAACAAACAGGACTATGTCAGAGACGATGCGAAAGTTTCCGGGCACAGGGAGAGCAAGGAGGGGTGCGCCTGACAAGGTTGATGTCGGAGTCTCCTCTACCCCCGCGAGATTTTGTAAGATTTGAAGGCGGAAAGCTGATATTTTGACGTCCGAAATTTCTTGAGACGCATATTTGGGAGTCTCCTTTAATGCCTCACCAAGGTACTGTTTGGTGAGGGAGTCGACCACAAGCTCCATACTCGTGCTCTTAATTGGGAGTTAAGAACACTATTATGGGTGGTGAGATGGCATACATACCGAGTCAAAATTTTCGTCTGAAATTCTTTTGATCACGTTTATGCAAAGAGGTGTTATAAGCACTTCGACGCGGCTACTTCGAATGAGTCGAACGATGGAGTTTATGTTTTCAGTAGTAGATTGATGTAACTGAACCTGATTAGCATCGCAAGGAACAAATGAATCGCTTCTACAAGAGAAACCGTCAGGGGGGACTGAGACGTCCTACCAAAAGCAGGAATATCATGAATTATTATTCTTTTCGACATATAGGCTTCGCATAGATAGCGGAAACCCACCCGAACCAATTTGAATACAAAAGGGGTCCAGAACATGGAGGAATTATCCAGTTGGCCTTCAAATCGTCTAACGATGTTTTTGTAGTGGGAAGGTAACGGCAAGGGCTTGCCATTGGTGACATAGGCTAATATAGATCAGTGTTTATCCAAACAATACGTATCTCGATTATTCGTACATTCGTCCTGTTCAGCCTCATCTGAGTCGGAATCGGAGACGCTGCTCGTGATATCATTATCTGATTCGTCCGAGCTAGACATGCTTCTGTCATCGTAATCCTGGTTGAACATGAGTGGGGTGGCGGGTCGAGAATACCTTTAGGATTTCAAATATCAATTCAAAGCATGTGGGCAAAATAGGAATCTACGGACGCCAAGCGCGCATCCCTATCGGCCTCGGATATATGTTCGTCTTCATCGGAGTCAACAGCGTTGGATGACCAGGCATGAGCATAAGGTCTTCGTGACCTTCGAGGTGTGCTTGTGCCTGTTGTATGATTATGTTCTCCACGGACGTATGAGCTAGGGAATGTCGGTCTTGGGAGGAACATAGAGGCATGATATGCCGGAGGAACAGCTTAAATGAAATATTCATTATAAATTAGTCCAATGTATAAAGCATAATACATACGAGCTGAAGAGCGGCTTGATGAATTTTCGTAAAGAAAACTTGCACGACGAGTGAGCGCATCTTGCGCTGCGACAAATTTGGCCTGGGCCTTAGCTGCCTCGCACCAGCCTTGGGGGGAAGAAAATATATCCACGCCCACGTCGAAAGAAATAGATCCGGCTTCCAACCAAGAGTCGCAACCTTTTCCCGAGTGTAGTAGCGCACGAACCACCAATTGCGACACACGAACTTCAGTGATTTTCTTATATGATTTACCAGCGAGATCATTAGAATCAAATTTGATGCCTTGAGGAAGACACAGCTGCAGACTAGTGTGACAAACCACCCAAGCCACGTCCAGTGATTTTAAATTGAATTTTACAAACGTTACTAGTATAGTAAGGTGTCAGATAGCATGTATCAGAAACAACAAGGGAAGATTTACCATCTGGTTCAGGTGATGTGGCGAAATCACTAGCCGGTGCATTTAATGGGTCAATAAAATTGACGCGAAACGAGCTTAAGGCGGCAGATAGGCCCCGGATTTCCATTGTGGAGGCAACGCCCGCACATGCGCCAATCTGAAACTCCCAAAGACAAAGATAGGTTGACGTTCTGGGCTGTGGCCCAAATAATCGATTGGCCACAATATTGACACCTGGTTACACCTGAATATAGACAGTGTCCCGTCTGACTCTATGAAAACACTAACCATCAATTTGTAGCTTCTGCCGTCCAAGCTTTTCGTATGGCTCGCGGACAAGATTGTGCATGAGATTCTCGACGACTGATATGGTCACTGGGCTAATGTTCAGAGACATTTCTATACATACAATGTAAATCATTTGGTCTAGATAAGTGAGGGGTTATGAAATTCTCCTACCCATAGAGTAGTCATGAGTTCGAAGCTGGAGTTGAAGCTCCGGTAGGAGCATGATTACGGAGGTGCCAAGGCCCTGAGGTTCTGTAATGGGTCGTTGTCCTGCATTTGAGGATTGTCCAAGGGAGAATTCATAACCTGGCAAGCCGGCAGGGAATACAATCGCCGAGCGCTCTACCTGTACACCCAATGATACTTCGAATACATTGGACTGATAGAATTCGGTTTTAGCCCTAAGGCCCGAAACAAGCAATGACAGACCTTTCCTTCCCGCCACTTCCATTCGACAGGATCACCGACAGGTATGTTTTTATTTCGCTTTGTAACGTACTCTGTCAATGTGGAGAAATGGGTAAAGTTTCCGAAATAGTTGTCTCGAACGTTCATCAAATGTCGGATGACCCATCCAAAGGAGATAAACACCGCATCACGAGCCTGTTTAAACGAGTATTTAACGAAGGGACTTGAAACATAATTAAACCATGAATTTTAGCACTTACTATAACGTCTAGCCTTAATTGATCAATATACTCAGGTCGGGTTTTCGAATAGTACGTGAACGAAGAATCGACTCGCAAAAATTTCAAGGAGCCAAATTCCGTGGTGCGCGATGAGGCGGAGATAGATTGTGTATTCCACTTCGGTAGAGTCAAACTCAACTTCACACCCGACACCTCAATCCAAAATGGAATTTTGGTATATCGCGGTCGAAATACTGTGAATGGCATTTCAACTGTACTTCGTAACATATTCCCTCGTAGAGTCAAAAGGGCTTTGAAAGGTAGATTCAGTTATGCCACGAAACCGTTACAGGCACTTACAATTTGCCTCTCGCGCATGAGGATGTGTGATTATATTGTGGTCATTCAAGTATAAATTGACTTCAAAACTCCGTAGAGAAACGTTGATCGAGTATTGCATAGGAATCCATTTATCAAAATCGCTTGGTGGACCCGCACTCCAATCCTTCCCTAGATCTGTGAGAAGGGTTACATGATCGCGAATGATGTGAATTGTGGGCGTTTGAAACGACACATCGAATGTCCACTGTCGCGAGTCATTCCAGCGTCGAGGCGTAGGAAGCTTGCACAAGACCTATCCAACAAACGTGACACAAGTCAAGTCTACACCTTAGACGTTCACACCATAAGACTCACCCTCGATGACTCTGCTCTCAAAAGCTGGATGTCGTTTACACTGGATAAAGCAGTGACTTGGTCGAGATGAAGCTCTAAAAGTGCATCGTAACCGTCCGCTTTGGCGACCCATGGTAGGACGTAACTGATCGTAGAATTCCCACCAGCATGGATTTCAAGCCACCCAGCTTCCCTTCGCTTGCGAGTGGAACCTGGAAACTTGGTCTCGTCGAATTGCCAGTCCTGACAAGCAAGTTAAACAATATTATATATGTGAGGCTCCAGTTTTACCTTTGATGGTTCTCTGAACGGGATGTGAAATGTTATTGTATCTCGCAATTCAACGAAGACCTTCAGAGCTGTGTATATGCGAGTGTCTCCTGGCTTAAGCGCTGGGGTCACCTCAACGGTCTGATACGCGGGCGGAAAAAATACGCGCTGTAATTCAACTCTGGACACAGACTTTCAATATTAGAATTTGCTCGAGTCTGACACCGCAAGGCAGTGAAACAGGAAGAAAGTAAACACCCACCTCTGTCGGTCCGTCCATGGTCCATAGCGGGCTATTCCTCCATGTATGACAATGTCTATTCCAAATTGAGGCGCCAAATCACCATTGCCCACATCGTACGGATCTACCTCCCTCTGATTTCCATCCCAATGAACAGAGGGAACAGTGCCTGCTCGAGGACCAAGGCCCAACTTAGATGAACATTGAAAATCAGAAGAAGGCAGGCCAACCACAGACCAGACTCATCCCAGTAATATGATAATTCAAGTTGAGGTGTTTCAAAAATAGTCTCGACGATTGCGTAGTCAGTGTGTTCCTGCTCGTGACCAGCTTCCATCTTGGCATGAAGGTCGTCTGTCTTGTTCTGGGTCTCGCTTCGTTTTTGGTCGCTCCATAGCTGAGTGAAATTGGAAAATGAAAGATGGCTGCTGATAGGGTCACTATGATGGACGAAAGAAGTTATTTGATACATAATATAATTAGAACTGTTCTACGCACGGTGCCAGGTGCCGGAAGACAACCTTTCCGTGTTGGACAAGTGATCTACGATACTTGTCATTACGTAGCATATCAAGTTTGACACTCTGAAACTTGAAGTCGATCACGGTCTTGTATTTGTCGCATACGGAGGTTGACTGGGACCACACCGCCATATTCATGGGTGATAAGAACAGGGATCATATTCAGAAAGTAAAATGCCATATCCCTCACCGGAACGATGCTATACGAGCCTTGAGCTCGCGAGAACCTAGCCACAAGTAGGCTGGCCGTGGACGAATTACCCAATACAATTGCGCCATGTACCGCCGTAACATCAATGGGAAGAATCTCGTGAAACTTAGGTTTGATATCAGCAAGCCAGCCGGCAAATGTTGTTCCAAACATTGTCAGACGGGAAGGTATTGCTTTGATTGGTGAAGACGGAGGGTAGCGATGGGCTCCATTTACTAAGAATTGAAATAAGGATGAGAGAAATGAGCAATGAGCAGTAATATCCACATGATGTCGTACTCTTTCCAGAAGGCGCGTCTCGGCCATCTGAAGTAAACAGATCTTGACTTTGTCCAGAGACAGAGGAGTCACGCTCATCTGGGATGGGTGTGTTATTATTAGAATGACGTTGTAATCGTAAGAGTATATTGTTATGCGCCGTAGTTCGATTAAATAACCGCCACTCAGCGCCTTCAAGTGCTACATGAAGACGACAGGGAAGAGTGGAGGCTTTGCCGTTGTCTATTATTAATAGTGAGATGAATTAACAGTATATCTGCATGGAGATTCGCCCACCCCTGCGTTCCTCCTCTCCGACATGATTGTGGAATCCGTCTCTCGTCCTCCAGAACCAATATCTCCATGTAACGCGACACTTGATCGCTCTGAAAGACTGGTTGCTAGAATAATACCTCAAATCCTTGATCATAATCTTCCCCGAAAGAAGTGACACCTGGAATGACTCTAATGAACATGGTCACCTAAGGATTTTACATGCCATTCATAGGTAAGCATACTATACCTAATGACACCCATGTCCTGTCACTCCCTTCATTCCACCAGCTCAGATGCAAAAGATAGCCAATGATAAACGCTAAGATTCGATTAGAGTAGAATAGGTAAATTATGGCCAGAAGAACGGAGAAAATGGAAGACACGACGAGGAGCCTAGGTGTTTCAATGGAGATCAATGGGAATATATAAATATAATATGAAACTCACCAATCTAAAGCCATATGAGAAGGCTCCCCAGCCATCTTTACTGTGTCCAGGTCAGAAACGGCCTGGGTGCATGTGGGCGACTGTGCCACCTATTATGTAACTTCTTTACAACATGTCTATTCTTCTCAAGGGCAACACTATTTATTGGGTGACATTATTTATTGCAATAGGTATACTGTACAGCTTTGCAATACCCAAGCTACAGTAGAAATATAACAGAATGTTTGACAGCCTATCCTGTTGAGCACAGTAGAGTAAAAGTGTGACAAAGAAAAATCTCAGACCTGTGACAGACAGACAGACACAGATGGAGGATGTGATTACTAAGACAAGCATTATAGTTATATAAAGGTGCTTATACAACCAAAGTGTCTACAACATTATGCAAACTAACACTCTCACCTAATGGAGATACAAAATTGAACCAAAGTTCCTACCAAACAAATAGAAAGACAGCTCTCACCAAATCTGACAATTAGATATGTATCACAAACTCAGATGAAGGGGTATAGGAAAGAATGGGAGATGAAGGCTGACTGGTGAATGAAGCATTAAATGATATTTGAGCCATATCAGCAGCTTTTTAGATAAAATAAGTCTGTGCCTGATGGGATAGACCTGCCATAACCCAATCCTTAACATGCTAAGGCATGTTCTGAATGCAACATGCAGTAATGTAACCTAAATGACTGCAGCAATGACAATGGCCTTTATTAGTTAGATTGTACTAACAATACCCTTTTTTATCTTCCTGAAAACTATAACTAGTTGAAGAACCTGAGACATGACTACTAATAGCTTTCTGTCTGTAAGGGCAACCTAAGCAGATGCTCTACTCTAGGGTGGCATGCTGGCAAAGGGAGATTCAAAGTTTAGCATAGGGTCTATGTACATACTTCTTGCATTACCCTGTTCCATGTCAAGGTCTTTTATTCCCAATTCTTTGACTATAAAAGTAGTGTATTTAATGTATGTATTTCTTTGTTCAGAAGATCACAATTAGACTTGTTGTTACATACCATTGCAATGGTTGGTGAATACATGTAACAAGTTGCTGTTTAAATAGTGCCCACAGACTAATGCCAGATAACCTGGCATAGTGGCCTTTTGGCCCAGTTGGAAGAGCACATCACTGTGGGAATTTGTTGCCTTTCACAGTATGCCAGGTTAACCAAAGGTCAGTAGTTCAAATCCCTGTGTGCACAATAATTTAGAGGGTTGTTGCAATCACTTGGACCCTAGGAAGGTACCCAATCAGATGATGGAAAGAATTAAAATAGATGAAGAGACATAGAAGTATTGATCTAAACCTCACTACTGGCATCTGCCAAGTCAACGCAACTCTCGGTGTGCTTAAAGGTGGATAGATGTCAGGTTAGTTTCTGGGCACCTTGACTGATTCCTCAGTTATGTTGTCTGAGGCACCAGTTCCCTAGGAGGTGCAGTCTGGGATATAGGTTTAATCGTATGATTGAAGAAAACCACCTAGGGTCTGTGTCTTTTTTAGTTTTGGTGGTTTGGGAGTGCTGAGGTGACACATTGCTGCCAGGTTGGCAGGAAGAACTGAAAGTATTTTGGAATGGATGGTTTCTGACTCCGTGCTGATACTTGGTCGAAATGACATGATGTGGAGTTGTCTTGACAGAAACCTAGTAGGCAGGTTAGGGTTTTTTATGTTCTCAAACATGAGGGGGTCTGATGAAGCTGATGAAGCTATGAACAGATCCGAGTAAGAGGAAAGAAAGGTTATTAAAGAGGTTTCTTGTAGGAGTATATTCGTAAGGAATGTCAGCATGGGAAGTAGTTTGATTCTGGATATACTAGCAGGCATCGGTAATGCCAACAATACCGTCGGAAGTTGGTCCAGTCCTGGAGACCGATTGGGGTGGCTTGGCTTCAACGTACTCATGTGTTGCACCCTACCTTCCATGCATGCCACTGACTTCAGACAGAGGGGATGCCCATGAGAGTTTTAAGGTCGCCGAGGGTGCCAGCCCAAGGAAGGACTTGGGGTGAGAGGATAGAGAGAATAAGCTTATGCCAAGTTGATATCCAGAATGAGGAAGTATGTACATGTACATGCTACTTATATAGGTTAAGAGGCGAGATGTGGAATAAGGAATGTAGAACAATAAGGTATGCATAGCATGTGGGGGTATTGTCCACAATGATCAAGAATGGAATGGAGCAATGTAGGCAAAAATAGGACAATGAAGATAGGATAATAGAAATGTGGCCACGAATAAGACAATAGGGAGTGACCGACTATGAAACAATGGGGTCATAGCTGAGGATAAAACAAGGTCAAGATATCCCAAAGTGGGATGGGTCGGGGAACGGGAGTAGATGGGTGGGATTAATGGATGGTAAATAAGGAAGGAGTGGATGAGGTATGTGAATGAGAGATGTGGATAGTGGATGTGCCGAGCCGAGACCGAATGTAAAAGGCAACAAATTCCCACAGTGATGTGTTCTTTCAACTGGGCCAAAAGGCCACTATGCCAGGTTATCTGGCATTAGTCTGTGGGCACTATTTAAACAGCAATTTGTTACATGTATTCACCAACCATTGCAATGGTATGTAACAGTACCTTCCCCTTAGGTACCGAGCCCTCGAGGTGCCACAGTGATGATATCTTAACAGGTTTCTCAGGCCTGTCTGTGGCTCCCCCCAAGCACTCTAATTACTATTTGACATAGCAGACCCCCATGATGTCATGGACCATCATGTAAGCCAGGGTTCCTGGGGTCCAAGTGATTGCAACAACCCTCTAAATTATTGCGCACACAGGGATTTGAACCGCTGACCTTTGAAACCTGGCATACTGTAAAAGGCAACAAATTCCCACAGTGATGTGTTCTTTCAACTGGGCCAAAAGGCCACTATGCCAGGTTATCTGGCATTAGTCTGTGGGCACTATTTAAACAGCAATTTGTTACATGTATTCACCAACCATTGCAATGGTATGTAACACCGAAGTGTTAAGTGGTTGATACGTGGCTGGGTTACTTACGTGTGGAGTTAGATTGATCATTCAGTTGGCACTGCCAAAATAACAGGTGCTCGGTACGTGCACTTGACACTGTGCATTGACTTTTGGTGTCAGGACCCATATGCCGGCATACCTGACTATTCATTTCAGCCTGCTCAGCCCAACTCCACCCTCACTCGCCTATCCAACTATATGCCCTCAGCCCATGGATTATATGCACCTTGTGTATCCGTCTTGGTGTCACATGCTCCTGTCAATTCACTCATTCCATTTACGTCACACTCCATGTGCTTGCAATTCCATTCTGTCTTTATTTACATTAATATCCTTTCATTTACATTCCGCTCCACTTTCATTTATTCGCAATTCCGTTCAGTCTCTTACATATATCCAATTTGCTATTACGTTCCTTAGCGTAACTCCGTTGGGAATTGGGTGACACGTCACCCCCAATGTCATGGAGGAGATCAAGATTTGGGATGTAGTATTTCCGCTCTCACTTTTTCACAATCCTCGGCTTTCTTAATCTATTATAGGAATCTAGTCGACTCCTAGTAGATTTGAAAGTAGTATAAAGATCTTGTACTTCAGTACACCACGGTTCTGGCACAAGCTGAAATTAACCTTGCTGAACAGATAGATCCACGACCTGAATTTAATCTTGGCAAAGATTTTTTCATGCTTTTTTCAAGGTACTTAGACATTATTAAATAAGCCTTGATTCATGCCAACCTTGAAAAAACCTTGAACTGTAAGATTAATTTGAGCTGAACACCCAAGGTATTGTTAGTCTAATATCCAGGTTAAATTTTGCAGTAGGCAATCTTGTGTCAGGCTGTTGTCAAGGTAGTATAAAGAGCTTTTCTATGGGTAATTCTCTTGTATTGAATATTCAGATAATACAAACTATTCTATTGTCAAAGTCTAATGACAATGTAATCTAATGCCATAACAAGCCAACAAAAAGCCCCGGTCAACATACAATTGACAAACCTCATTGCAAGTATTGCAGCAACCACTGGCAGGAACAGTACCCCCATAGCAAGAGCACAGGGCACATGCGATGTTGCAGTGTGAGGCACATGGGGTGTCACAGTGTAAAAGGGGGTGTGTCAGCAGTGGGGTTTGGAGGAGGCAGGAGGACGTGCGAATGTGGCTTATGTAATCATACAAAAAGCGAAATTTCATCTTCAAAAAAAATTCAAAACAAGACACATTGATGCAAAACCCCACTCACCAGAGGAGGGACCCAATCCAGGGAGAGAGAGGAGAGATGAAGAAGAGGATTGAGGAAGAGGATGGCTGAAAATGGGTCAAAAAAGCGAAAATTAGTAAACAACAATAGTGAAAACATAATAATAGAACTCACCTAAGTCAGTAGATAACAGAGAAAGTAATATGTGAGGGTGGGAGAGGAGAAAGGGGCAGGATGTAGGTGAAAAAGAGGCAAAAAAAAGGAAATCAGTATGAAAAATAGACCAAAAAAAGGGAAAATAATGCTTACCAGGGCTGGAGAGACCAATGAGAGCACAGGGGCAGCAGCAGGGCACAGAAGACAGCCATGAGAAGCAGCAGAAGACAGCACAACCCCCAGCAGAAGACAGCACAACCCCCAGCAGAAGACAGCACAACCCCCAGCAGAAGACAGCACAACCCCCAGCAGAAGACAGCACAACCCCCAGCAGAGGACAGCACAACCCCCAGCAGAAGACAGCACAACCTAGCAGATCCCAGAATCCCAGAAGAAGAGAGCAGAAAGAGAGGAGAACCCAGCAGTAATAACCCAGGAGAGAAGCAGCAGAGACCCAGAAAGCCAGAAGAGACAGAGGAATGTTACCAGCAAAGCAGCCAGCAGGTGGGGGGAAGCCACGCATGAGTTTGAGGTGCATGAGTTTGAGGCATGTGAGTTTGATTTGAGGCAGTTATTGAACCAGTCACATGACCTAGGGTCACCCTTATACCACTTTGCCTTTTGAAAATAAAAAAGCAGGTGGGGGGATTGCCATGCATGAGTTTGAGGTGCGTGAGTTTAAGGTGTGTGAGTTTGAGGCATGCGAGTTTGGTTTGAGGCAGTTGTTGAACCAGTCACATGACCTAGGGTCACCCTGATACCAGCTTGGCTTTTGAGAACAAATATACCTAATGTCAACATTTATATTTTATGATTTCAACCTTTTTTCAAGCTTGAGAGTCGACCTTGAAAAAAGCAGAATCCAACCCCTGACCAGGGTTCCAGATTAGGCTAAACTCCGGAATTTTACTCAAGGTTATTTTCAGCTCTGGCCTGAACGGTGGTGTAATTCAGTCCTCAGTCAGATAATCAACCTTGATTTTCTACTAGCTAATTCTCTGTCTCGCCTTTCTGAAATTAGGGCCAGTGCGACCTGGTGGGCGCAACATACAAGTTGAAGCCATGCCCTACCCTGAACCTCGCCATTGTTTATCTTTGGGAGATATTACGTTTATTACGATTACGTCATTCTGTTACGATGTGAAGGAATGATGTAATCGTAATTAACGTAAAATCTCCCAAAGATAAATCAATGGCGAGGTTCAGGGCAGGGTACAGCTTCAACTTGTGTATTGCACCCACCAGGTTGCACTGGCCCTAATTTCAGAAAGGTGAGACAGAGAATTAGCTAGTAGAAAATCAAGGTTGATTATCTGACTGAGGACTAAACTACTGGAGTACAAGATCTTTATACTACTTTCCAATCTACTAGGAGTTGAATAGATTCCTATAATAGAATAAGAAAGCCGAGGATCGTGAAAAGCGAGAACGGAAATGGCGCACCAAGTGTTATGCATGCGACGCGGGCACTTGGTCGTGGATATAGGATGATTGCTCGGTCGGCACTGCCGGCGGATGGGTCTCGGTACATGGACTTGACACTCATATCCGATCTGCTACTACATTCCTCATAGGGTAACTCCATTGGGAATTGGAGTGACATGTCACCCCTCATTGTCACAGAGGAGATCAAGATTGGGACATAGTATTACTGTTCTCGTTTTTCACGATCCTCGGCTTTCTTATCTATTATAGGAATCTAGTCGACTCCTCGTAGATTTGAAAGTAGTATAAAGATCTTGTACATTCAGTAGTTGTCAAGTCCATGATACCGAGTCCTGGTTTACTCGGCAATACCAACCGACCGACCCTCACCCATATCATCCCTCACTATCATGCGGTCTTGGCTTGGCACATCCGGTACATTATCTGGACCACTCCTCTCATCCCATCTCCTCTATCCTCTACTATTCTCTCTCATTCCCCATCCATTCCCTTACCCATTTTCCTTGGGATGCTTATTATTCCTTTATTATTCGGTCATGGCCCTATTGTTTTATCTTCGGCCATTTTCCATTGTTCTATTCTCATCCACTCTCTCATTATCTTATTCTCAGCCATCTTTCATTATTCTATTCTCACCTACATTCCTTATTCTATTCTTGATCACTGTAGACAATACCTCTACATGATCCTTCATACCTTATTGTTCTCCATTCCTTATGCCACCCTGTTC
>QLPI01023569.1:0-13316 GCA_003314275.1 Chroogomphus rutilus
ACTATCATTTTAAAGTAAAGACAGTACCTCTTGCTATCACAGTTGAAAGTGTGAAATTTATTGTCTTGGTATTTTCTGGTTAAATTGCAGATTTTTATTATCTTACTCAGGCTCTCAATCTTGTCACTATCCAGTATCACCTCTATCGCCTACGAATTCCGCGCCCAATGTGGCAGCCTCCATGTAAGAACTCTCATTCTCGGCAGCTTCTGTCCTGCGCAACCTTTACGCTCTGCTCTCTCTTTACCAGCCACTGTAGGTACATGCGCGCGGGGTGCGCATCATAGGACCTCGTCATTGGCACAGATGGTCCCTCCGGGAAAGACATGGTACGGACATTGTTGGACGTCGACCAGCTAGGTAGGGTACGGCGTGTTCGCACCAAGCGAAGAAACCCTATATATTTATGTTCATTCTTTTCCGTTCCTCACGTGTACATCGAGATCCGTTGGGGTCACTTGTATCATATACACTCATCTCTAAATTCCCGACTTCCGCTCCGGACCCCCGGCAGGATCGAACTTGAGAATTGAAATGATGGTGTCGTGATCGGGGACTTTGAGGTTCAAAATGTAAAACTACTTGTGGGATCTTCACGGCGTTGTTGTTCAGGATGAAGGCCTGTGACGATGGTGTCCCCCTTGTCTCCAGCGAGATGTGGCCGTCTCCGGTTTGGTGTTTAAGGAACATATGCTCCATCCACCTGCAAACTCATCGGGAAATCATCGAAGTATTCCTTGGGGCCTCGTTCCAAAGTGGAAAGCTAGATTAGGTAGGTCCTACGAGCATTCCATATTTGTCGGAGAAAAGCGGCCGGAAGATAACGCCGCAGCTGCTGCTATTAATTTCCAATGACTATCCCCAAGCACAATATATACAGTTTAGCTGGCAAGGAATATCCTCGAAATCGCCGTCTCCCAACGGCCGAGTCCAGGGACGCGAGCCTGACGATTGATGACCATATGTGCTCCGCACCATTTTTTTGCATCCTGGCTGGACATTGATTTTTTTTGTTTCCTGGCGCATCGCACCAGGTGGTATACCATTGTCGGCTGCGACACAGCCCAGTGTCCGGCCGGCCAGAAGCATTTCTCCCTTAACGGGCAGAATGCTTTGTATTCATTGGCGATGGCCAACTTTTCAGGGCTGGTGAAGATCCTCGCCCTGTCCATCGGGTAAATCCCTTTTTCTATCATGTCCACCTCCCACATTGCGTGGGGGACCATCCAATGCTCGGACATATTTTTTTTGTTTGAGGACTGGTATTGACAGAGACGACATCTCCCGGGGGGTGACATGTAAAACTGTTTGATCGTTTCGGGAAGAGAAAGAGCCTTGTGCTCATTCCTGCCACGTTCCTCGTCGGGCCTGGCCTGGGCAGGTGGATATACGCCCCTGGAGCCGCCCTCAAATTGGTCCAGTGCATTTGTCACGAGGGGTGACGCCGCTGTCATTAGATAGCGATCCCCACCATCGTGACTATCGTTTTGGGTTATTTGGGAGCACGAACCATGTGAGCTGTCCAATTCCGTTAGTTACAATAGCTGTGACCGTGATGGAGAAGGTACTCACTGGTTCAGTCCCTCATCTTCGATATTCGTTAACTCCGATACATCTCTATGGATCTCGCGTGGCGCCAGATATATTGTTGCGATACGATCATGTTGTCCACCGCTGTCTGCGCCTGTCTGCGAGATAAGTGTTCTAGCACAAAGAACAACGTCAGTACTCAGGTGTCGACACTCAATACAAAGAATTATCCAGGGATGTAACCTGCACACAGAGAGACGAATATGCATCAGAAGTTGTCTCAAACTGAAATAGCTTACGTACTCGTTGTTCCGATCGACGAAGCGGTGAACGGAGGCAGTGGTTGGGCTGCAGGTGTCCAGGCATCCAACGATGTCGCTCTGACATCTTCATATGCTCCGTTGGCAAAGCAAAACCCGGAACTGTGCAGTTCAATTAGTTAAAACAGTTGTGGGAGTGATGGAGAAAGTACTCGCTTGTTCCCTCTCTCGTCTTCGATCCATTGTAGCTCCGATCCATGATGATGGATCTCGCGTGGCGCAAGATATTCCGTTGGGACCCGATCATATCCTCCTGCGCTTTCTGCGCCTGCATGCGAGCTAAGCGTTCTAGCAAAAAAAACTACATCAGTAATATGTTGTCGACACTCAATACCAGCATTACCCAGGGATGTTACCTGCACACAGAGAGAGTGGAGCCAAATATGCATGAGAAGTTGTCTCAAGTTGAACTAGCTCACGTACTCGTTCCCTGCGGACCGATCGACGAGGCATCATAGCCTGTACCAAGCTGGCCTGATGTCACCGTGGACGGTGTTTCGACTGCAGGAATCGCATTTGCCCCGGCATTCAGCATTGTCTCTCTGGGATCTACATATGCTGCGTTGGCATAGCAAAAGCCGGAGCTGGTGGAAGGGAATCGTGTAAGATGTGGTCGCGGTTGGATCACGTCAAACTCCACTCACGAACACTCTGCACATGTGCTGTGACATGATCCACAAATAAATTAGTATGTGTTCCACCTTGATTCCGAAACCTGAGAGAACATACCTGACATCTAATCCCACCTGATTCTGGGGATCATACCAGTAGTTGTAGCTATTATTGACAAGGTTGTAAGACGACGAGTGACCTAGTTTGGGTCTGGGACTGACCTGTTATCTGGTTCGCCTTGAGACATGATTATGACGAGCGACCACAGTGGAAGGGGGTGGATGAAGGTAAGTAATGATTAGTGACTGAGAAGTACGTTGGTTTATATGTGCATCTGGTCGGTTAGAAAGCTTTGACTCAAATAATTCATATTTAAAGTTAGTGTTACATTTCATCCATACACCAATGACACCCATTGATATCTCCATTTGCGACTAGAAGTCACGATACAGAGGCTGTAACTCAACCGTGGATGGAGTCCCCAACAACGGACAAGGATAGTGAGGAATAGTGGGCCATAGCATATAGTGGGCCGTAGAACCTAGTAATTTTAGCATGGAACTTCAGAAAGCATAAAGCCATAGAGTTCGGTAATAATCGTGTGCTGCGCAACCAATTGCGTGAACCATCCGACCTCCCGATCCCGGTCAGGAGGATAATATTGGTCAAAGTTAGTTCAAAAATATCGAAAATCAAAGGTGCCTGGTAAGGTGCCCGTTGTCATTGACTGAGTTTTATTGGTGGATGATGAATTACAACAGGGCCTTGAACCTTAAATATTGAAATTGTTCGTGACTTCTAGTCGCAAATGGAGATATCAACGGGTGTCATTGGTGTATGGATGAAATGTAACACTAACTTTAAATATGAATTATTTGAGTCAAAGCTTTCTAACCGACCAGATGCACATATATACCAACACACTTCTCTGTCACTAATCATTACTTACCTTCATCCACTCCCTTCCACTGTGGTCGCTCGTCATAATCATGTCTCAAGGCGAACCAGATAACAGGTCAGTCCCAGACCCAAACTAGGTCACTCGTCGTCTTACAACCTTGTCAATAATAGCTACAACTACTGGTATGATCCCCAGAATCAGGTGGGATTAGATGTCAGGTATGTTCTCTCAGGTTTCGGAATCAAGGTGGAACACATACTAATTGATTTGTGAATCATGTCACAGCACATGTGCAGGGTGCTCGTGAGTGTCAGAGTCGTGATCCAACCGCGACATCTTACACGCTTCACTTCCACCAGCTCAGGCTTTTGCTATGCCAACGCAGCATATGTAGATCCCAGAGAGACAATTTTGGATACCGGGGCAAATGCGATTCCTGCAGTCGAAACACCGTCCACGGTGACATCAGGCCAGCTTGGTACAGGCTATGATGCCTCGTCGACCGGTCCGCAGGGAACGAGTACGTGAGCTAGTTCAACTTGAGACATCTTCTCATGCATATTTGGCTCCACTCTCTCTGTGTGCAGGTAACATCCCTGGGTAATGCTGGTATTGAGTGTCGACAACATAGTACTGATGTAGTTTTTTTTGCTAGAACGCTTAGCTCGCATGCAGGCGCAGAAAGCGCAGGAGGATATGATCGCGTCCCAACGGAATATCTTGCGCCACGCGAGATCCATCATCATGGATCGGAGCTACAATGGATCGAAGACGAGGGAGGGAATCAGTGAGTACTTTCTCCATCACTCCCACAACTGTTTTAACTAATTGAACTGCACAGTTCCGGGGTTTGCTTTTCCAACGGAGCATATGAAGATGCCAGAGCGACATCGTTGGATGCCTGGACACCTGCAGCCCAACCACCGCCTCCGTTCACCGCTTCGTCGATCGGAACAACGAGTACGTAAGCTATTTCGGCTTGAGACAACTTCTGATGCATATTTGGCCCCACTCTCTCTGCTCTGTGTGCAGGTTACATCCCTGGGTAATTCTTTGTATTGAGTGTCGACACCTGAGTACTGATATTGTTCTTTTTGCTAGAACACCTATCTCGCAGACAGGCGCAGAAACCAGTGGAGAACATGATCGCATCGCAACAGTATATCTGGTGCCACGCGAGAGCCATGGAGATGTATCGGAGTTAAACAACATCGAAGATGAGGGACCGAACCAGTGAGTACCTTCCTCCATCAAGGTCACGGCTATTTTAACTAACGGAATTGGACAGATCGTATGGTTCGTGCCCCCAAATATCGCCAAACAACAGTCACGATGGTGGGGATCGCTATCTAATGACAGCGGTGTCACCCCTCGTGACAAATGCTCTGGACCAATTTGAGGGCAGCTCCAGGGAGGTATGTCCGCCTGCCCAGGCCAGGCTCGACGAGGAACGCGGCAGAAATGAGCACAAGGCTCTTTCTCTTCCCGAAACGATCAAACAGTGTTACATGTCACCCCCCGGGAGATGTAGTCTGTGTCGATATCAGTCCTCGAACAAAAGAAATATGTCCGAGCATTGGATGGTCTCCCACGCAATGTGGGAGGTGGACGTGATAGAAAAAGGTATATACCCGATGGACAGGGCGAGGATCATCACCAGCCCTGAAAAGTTGGCCATCGCCAATCAATACAAAGCATTCTGCCCGTCAGGCGAGAAATGCTTCTGGCCGGCCGGACACTGGGCTGTGTCGCAGTCGACAATGGTATATCACCTGGTGCGATGCGCCAGGAAACAAAAAAAGGCAATGTCCAGCCAGGATGCAAAAAAATGGTGTGGAGCACATATGGTCATCAATCGTCAGGCTCGCGTCCCTGGACTCGGCCGTTGGGAGACCGCGATTTCGAGGATATTCCTTGCCAGCTAAACTGTATATATTGTGCTCGGGGATAGTCATTGGAAATTAATAGCTGCAGCTGCAGCGTGATCTTCCGGCCGCTTTTCTCCGACAAACATGGAATGCTCGTAGGACCTACCTAATCTAGCTTTCCACATTGGAACGAGTCCCCAGAAAATACTTCGATGGTTTCCCGAAGAGTTTGCAGGTGGATGGAGAAATTATTTTCCTTAAACACCAAACCGGAGACGGCCACATCTCGCTGGAGACAAGGCAGACACCATCGTCACAGGCCTTCGTCCTGAACAACAACCCCGTGAAGATCCCACAAGTAGTTTTACTTTTGAACCTCAAAGTCCCCGATCACGAAGCTAGGTAGATCAATCCTCGATCTGATGATGGCGGCTGAACCGAGCACATATCCCTCCAATTGTATCACTGCAAAAAAATATTTTTGTTTTGTTTATTCATACAACAAGCGATCCAATGCCTGAATAATTTTATTGATTTCTATCACGTTATTATAGTGATGGAGACTACACCATCGTTTGAATTTCTCAAGCTCGATCCTGCCGGAGGTCCGGAGCAGAAGTTGGGATATTTGGAGAGGACTGTATATGATACAAGTGACTCCCTCGGATCTCGATCTACACGTGGGGAACGGAAAAGAATCGACATAAATACACAGGATCTCTTCGCTTCGTGCGAACACACCGTACCTTACCTAGCTGGTCGACATGCAACAATGTCCTTACCATGTCTTTCCTCGAGGGACCATCTGTGCCAATGACGAGGTCCTACAATGCGCACCTCACGTGCGTGTACATACGGTGGCTGGTAAGCAGCCTTAGGTGTGGCTCCATAAGGGTTATTCGTGTGAGCAGAGGGATGTTCCAAGGCCCATCACAGGACGGTGACCGATTTAGTGCGAAGTAAATTTTCGGAATCTATGAGAGCGGCGTCCGTCAAGGGGGAGGAGAGAATGTACAGGTAGGGCAGGACAGAAGCTGCTGAGAATGAGTGTTCGTACCCTTGTTCGCCGGGCTGGAGTTTGACAGGGAAGCTGTGGTATTGGTGAGTGGAAGTAGTGGTCAATAGAGGTGATACTGGATAGTGACAAGATTGAGAGCCTGGAGATATAGAGTAAGATAATAAAAATCTCCAATTTAAGCAGAAAATACCAAGAAAATAAATTTCACACTTTCAACTGTGATAGCAAGAGATGGTGTTTTTACTTTACAATGATAGTACTAAATAATATACACCAAGAGATGAGGAAAATCAGCAAGACATGAAGTGCAAGAGGGTTTAAGACATACTTGCTGTCGTACTGAGGATCAATGTACACAAGAAATTTGGGGAAAAGCCTGTTACAAATGATTATGTACATACAGATGAAACTTCAGCTCAAAAAGTGAAGTATTTTCATAAGGTCAATGGCTGGCCAGGCTTTTGCCAGCCCTATGAAGGTACATACATTGATGGAGTGAGTGCCTTGGTTCATCCTAATCAGGCTAACTCTTGAACTATGGATCTTGAGACAATTGGATAAGGAGAGATTTCAGGGAATAGGATGGATAGAATATGTAGGAGATCTCTCTGTTACAGAATAACCTTGGTAACTAAAGCGCTATATGTTTTCCTTGGAATGACATCTAGGCCAACGTACAATGATAGATCTTGATGAGAAATATGGTACCAATGCATCAGTCTGGTTGAGATAAAAAAATCCGATACCTCTCTCAAACCACAATGCTATGCCAATAGTAAATAACATCAAAATATCACATGATTACTCTTTTATGGTGCACTTTTTGGGTTAATACTATCATAGAAGCCGGTTTCACGCATGGTTCTTTAAGCTGTTCGGACTCTAGATCACAAGTCACACCTGTTGAATACTTTATTCTCCTAGATTTTTTGCAATGGTCGCCAACAGATGGCCACCTCTATTTTTGGTAAACATGGGCGGCGGTGGAAGGACGGAGATCTTGGGACTGTAGTCACTTTCAATCACTGTCACAGGCTTACTAACTCCCGAAAATATCTCAAGCTTTCGAATCTCGTTTTAGATATACACTATTCAATTCTTGGGGTTGTCAATGGGCTTGCACAGAAAAACTGTGCCTTTTGTCTTTACATTAACCGTCTCGTGGTCATTTTATTCACGAAGTGCCAAATATATTTCTAAGTCGACATTGCTTATATCCCATTCATCACTGCGACGACCCAATGTCCTTGTGAAGCTCAAAGACTCGTAGTTCCCTCGACCTCAAAATCTCGTTCACAACTCGGTTCCTCCACGGCGTACTTAGGGCAGTTTTAAACTCCTGCAACTCCAAAAAATCAGGCCTATCAAACTCATGAATGGCAACATATGAGGTGGCCACGACTGGATCGCTCCTGTCCGCCATCCCTGCTAGCTCTGTCTGACTCGACAAGGTGTACCTCCTCCCCCGCAGCCATCCAGGAACTTTTGACAATAGCACCATGTGCTCCTCCTCATACCACTTATTAAATTCATCCTCTCCCTCCAGCTTTGGTTCTAGACTGGCAACCAGCAAGAACTTGGCTGGAAGTTGCACTCCAGGGTGTTCACGAGTCGAAAGATGCTTGTACACGCGACGGTTGAGCGTCCGAAGCCTCTTGACGATGTCGATTTCCCGTTGGGATGGGTTTGCGCCCAGCGCTTTGTATCCATCTGAAGCTATAATCTCAGGTGTTGAGAGGTCGTACAGAGCGAGCCATGAAGGCTTGTGTGAGTCTGTGGCTTTGTAGCGCAGGGCATTGTTGATCCCCTTCACGGTGAGACGAGCAGGTGCGTGTTCGTTATCATACCAGTCTGATCGTCCGGCCCATAAGCTGATTGTTATAGGCCGAGATGACATTAGCTGACCGTTAAATTCCTCTTCCGTCACCTGATGGCCGCATTCCCCATACACGTATAGCAGCCCTTTGGGGGTGTCACAAGCAAGGGTAGATGACATGTTTCTTGAGTAGGCAGATGTTTGGTGGACAGTAGAGATTAGGGATGAGAGGACAAACGTTTGGAGTGAGTAACTGGAAAGCTTATAACACAACTCAGGAAACCTGAAGGGAATCCTAGATCACGTGCAGCATGTTTCCCCGTGCACGATCTAAATCGGAGGCAGTTTTATGCCTCGTCGATCGGTCCCAGGGAACGAGTACATGAGCTAGTTCAACTTGAGACAACTTCTCATGCATATTTAGCTCCGTTCTCTCTGTGTGCAGGTAACATCCCTGGGTAATGCATGGGATTGAGTGTCGACACCTGAGTACTGATATTGTTCTTTTTGCTAGAACACCTATCTCGCAGACAGGCGCAGAAACCAGTGGAGAACATGATCGCATCGCAACAGTATATCTGGCGCCACGCGAGAGCCATGGAGATGTATCGGAGTTAAACAACATCGAAGATGAGGGACTGAACCAGTGAGTACCTTCTACATCACGGTCACAGCTATTTTAACTAACGGAATTGGACAGATTGTATGCCTTCTTGCATGTGTGCTTGGGGTCATTATCCTGTTGAAAAATAATGTCAGTAGAATCTTTACCATAATACTCCAGGCTAGCCTGAAGCTCATCATCCAAAATCTGCCAGTACAACTCCCCATCCATCCTTCCATCAATTTTGGCAGCATAGACAGGTCCTTCCCACAACATACAACCCCATACCATCACAGAACCTCCACCAAACTTCAGTGTTCCCTCAACTAGCCTATCATTCACAGGCTCTCCAGCCTTTTTGTACACCCATCTCCTTCCATCTGACCCCAGTCGATTGATTTTGGTCTCATCTGACCAGACAATATGCTTCTAGTCCTCTAGAGTCCACTCCAGATGAGCTTCTGCAAACTCCCTCCTTGCCTTCCTATGCCTTGCACTAAGAAGTGGCTTCTTTCTCTTTACAACTGCCTTCATCCCAGCCTTCTTTATGTTCCTCCTTACAGCCTTGGATGTCACTAGTTCATTGAGAATGTTTTTGAGCACCTGGGTACCCTGGGTTGCATTCTCAATCTTCCCTCTTTGCATGAGTAATATGATATGGTGGATGTTGGAGGGGGATATCTTGGATAGGCAACCACCAGTGATCTTGGGTATATCAGGACAGTGTTTCCTGTGAATGGTAGAGATAGAGCCAACAGAGACACCAAGGTAAGAGGAGATGTAGTGGCTAGAATGACCAGTTTTGAGCAATTGGATGATAGAGTCAACTTTAGCAGCAGAGAGAGGCTTCATGGTTCTGAACAAGGGATGTTTGGCTTTGTTTGGACAGAAACAAACTAAAAAAAGGTTCACACGATGTCACATGACTTGTCCTGTGATTTCCAGTCCTGTATATACAATTTATTGCATTAATAACTGTGAGGGACAAAACTGTTCAAATGCTTCATTTTTTTAAATAATTAATATCTCAATGAATATTAAGAGTTACATAATAATCTTGATTGTGACCACAAGTTCAGAAGCAGGGCTATCTCCACTAATTACGTCATATTTGTTGATAATGTAATCCTCTCGTTATTTACAGTACAACACAAATGTTCAAAACACTTGAACGGTTTTGTCCCCTACTGTATATCAACACAGGTTTCATGCCATTGCCCACCATTGGATGAGTGCCTTCCTGCCCAGGTGCTTCTCCATGTAAAGCATGTGTATTATGAGCATCTATATGGGTGGATCAGTGGGACCATTTCTACTCATTTTTCCCCACTTGCTAGGGATGAGTCTAATATATATAGTTTATGGCGGCTGTGTCCCCCAGTTGTGATCCCGGTCCAGGGCAAATATTGAGTTGAAGTCATATGTGCATTAAAGCTACATGGAAATAGGGTTTCAGTAAATAGAATCATTGGTTTGCCCCAAAATCAAAAGGAGTACTGAGGCTAGACAATAAGGCTCTGGTGCTTGCATCATCTTCGCACGTGGTGCTTCCCACGTCACACACTCTTGTCTTGCGACCTACCTCAAGTAGTCGACGTCAGTCCCAAGCTTGTGCATTTGAACCGATAATCAATGTCGTCATCTAGAATTGAATTCACAGCTACTGGGAACACCATCAGTGAGATTATTCACGATGAATTCAATATATCTGAGAGTCAATCTCTAATCATATTTCTGTTACAGAAACACAGGGTGATGTGGTTATCCAGAGTACCGTCAACCAGAATACCATCAGTAAGTGCGGCGCCGCCCGATGACATTGCTTCCATACTCAAGACATTACAGATGTCTTGCAGGATCCGTTAGTGTTACTGAAACCCGTGGAGCATACATCCTATGACACGCAGTACGGTGCTGAAGGTGACCAACTGCACGGATGCATGGCAGACACCCGTGTACAGATCTTGGCAGATCTAGAAGCCTGGGCACATGGCCCTTCAACTCCAAACGTCTATTGGCTCAACGGCCTGCTCGGTACAGGGAAAACAACTATCGCCCACACCCTCTGTCAACGTCTAGATGCACAAAACAAGCTTGGGGGCAGCTTCTTCTGCTCTTGCTTAGGATTGACGGATGCATGTCGCATCATTCCTACAATTGCCAGTCAGCTTGCTCGATCAAATGCAAAAATATGCTCCTGCATAGAAGAAGTTCTGAAGAGGAAGCCTAATGTGGCTGATCTGAATGATCTATCTGACCTATTCCGATCCCTGGTCGTTAATCCCATCAAGAATGCTACTAAAGATGAACAAGTGATTTATTATATTATCATTATAGATACCTTGGACAAATGCTCACCATCAGGGATAGTAGAAATGTTGATCAAGGCTATACTTGATGGCATTACCAACATACCCCTCAAAGTATTCATTACAGGCCGACCCGAGAGTTGGATTGACAGGGTTTTTAACACCCATCCTGTTCATTCATTAGATATGCCAGTTTTCATAAAAACATCTCTCCAGGAAGCTACACAGGATATGGTACAAAATGATATTTTCACATACCTCCAAAATTCATTGAATGAAATTGCCATGATGGATCAATTCTCGTCGGGTTTGCCTTTGTGGCCTCCTGAGGATCAGTTTAGAATCCTTCTTGATCTGTGCACAGACCTGTTCATTTATGCTGCCACCGCCATTCGTTATATCGGTGCGATAAATGAGGATAATAGGTCTCGGTTGACGGAGATCACCCAACTTGGTTTCACTTTCATGTTGCCATCTGATACTCAGCCGATGGACAAACTCTACTAGTACATTGTAGACTTGGCTTTCTCAAAACCAGCCAGGAGCAGAAACCCCAACCGACATGATGTACTAGCGGCCGTAGTCTGTATCCAAACACCTCTGACCATGGAACACCTTGCAACATTAATGGATCTCGACAAGCGTGACATTCAATTTGCCTTGTTGCCTTTACAATCCGTGATTCATGTTTCTGAGAGCAGTACCATCACCATCTTTCACGCCTTGTTTGGAGAGTTCATTGTCAATCCGAAACGTTGCTATAGACACAGCGTTGATACTTCAGATACCCACCACAAACTGACCATCAAGTGTCTCAACAGGTTGAATAGGTTTCTCCGACATAATATCTGCAATTTACCTGATCATGCCATGGTCGGACTAGCCCATCAAATGCCTGATCCTGGCGTTATTCCTGAGACTCTCAGATACTCAAGCTTGTACTGGGCCTCCCATATTGTAGAGGCTCTAGCATCCCCATGTGAACACATTCTACCGATGCTCAGAGAACTTGGGATATTCGTGAATACACATTTATTGCACTGGTTGGAGTGCCTGAGTGCACTTGGAGAGCTTGGATCTGGTCTGAGGTCTCTCAGCATGGCAAAAGAAGCCAACTTGGTTAGTAATCAACATGGTACATGAATTGATGGCAGGGAAGGTCTAATAAGACTGATAACTGACACACAGAGCAACAAGTGCCTTTGGGGCTTGTCAATATGGATGCTAAAGACAAGTATATAATAGAGTAACTACTAACCTTTGGGGCTTGTCAATATGGATGCTAAAGACAAGACCCAAAGGTGTGCAATGGTGTGTCATTATGGGCGCTTATTTAAGCGCCAGAGAATGCAAATGCAAAAGAGAAAAGCACAAAAGAGAAAACACAAGTGCAAGAATAAAACACACATGCAGGGGAATAAAATCATGCCCCAACACCCCCCCCTGATGAGTTACCACTGCAATACTCACATATGCTTTTCAATCCCCATCAGTTTCCTACACCTCTCCACTTTAACTCACTCCAATGGCTTGGTGAGTAGATCAGCAGCCATGTCAGTGGTAGGGATAAAGAGAGGACTGAGCGTGCCACCTGCCACTTTATCACGAAGCCAGAAGAACCACAAATCAAGGTGTTTCATCCGACCATGATGTTCAGGGTTTTTGGCAACAGAGATTGCAGACTGGTTGTCAATGCGAAGGGTAGAGGGTGAATCAAATGTATACCCAAGTTCACCAAGGAACTGCCTAAACCAGACCACTTCCTTTCCAGCATGAACAGCAGCAACAAATTCTGCCTCAGTGGTAGAGAGGGCTATGATGGTTTGAAGTTTGCTGGACCAGCTGATTGCACCTGTGCCCATTTTGAGGAGATACCCACTGGTAGACTTGCCATTGTCTGGGTTCCCAGCATGGTCAGCATCGGTGTAGCTTTCAAATAGTTCACCTGATGGTAAGGGTGCATAGACAAGCTGATAATCCATTGTCCCCTTCAGATATCGAAAGAGGTGTTTGACTGCTTGCCAGTGTGCCATGCCAGGGTTCTGATTGAACCAGCATAAGACTCCAACAGCATAGGAAATGTCAGGGCGAGTTGCAACTGACAGATACATCATGGAGCCAACAGCGGATGCATAGGGAATGTTCTTCATCTCAGCAATCTCCTCAGGAGTTGTAGGGGACATAGAGGATGACAATGTGAGACCTGGGTCTATGGGTGTGGTGACAGGTGCACTGTCTGCAAGGTTGTAACAATCAAGCATGTCAGAGATGTACTAGTGCTGTGAGAGGCAGAGACGTCGTTGTGAGCGATCCCGAGTGATTTCAATGCCAAGTAGAC
>QLPI01023576.1:0-21456 GCA_003314275.1 Chroogomphus rutilus
AGGCATATAGCTGCGTATGCTTGTTGATCACGTTTGTCCCAATCGGCGATTGCCTGTTTTTCACCCGGCTGAATATTGTTGAGATCTACTGGCTGCGGCCTAGTTGAATTTGGCCCAGTTACGTAGTCCCATAGTCCTTGATCGATCAAAATCCACCGTATCTTCTGTTTCCACGCGTGGTAATTATTCCCATTCAAGGGGTCGATTCGGTATAGTGAATTAGATTGGGCGAGCGACATTGTTGGCAATTGATTAATGATAACGGGGGTAGATTTGGCAAGTGTGATAAGGTTTTGTTAATGCGCTATAGGCCGGGGCCCATAACCTGTTGTCGCAGGAGATTTGTTTTTTTTTAAATAAACTGTTATTCCTATGAGCCTTCAATGGCTCCCTTATATACTATCTACAAAGTGGAAAACACTAGAATTATCTATAAGATTCCTACACTGCAAATCCGCTTGTATCGCAGCATAACTACTCATGTCCGGGTACTGACTTAACCGAGTTGCCGGAATGTTCCAGAATATATTATTTCTAACAGTTTTTGTACATGGGATTCGTTACTTGACTTTGGTAGCCATTGAAGTTAGTCGCTGAGAATACACAATCTATTGGCGCTTCACCCAGGAAACTCAAGCCAGGCGCCCAAGTCTTAGTCAGCACTAAAGTGCGCTTATAAGGGAAGTGGCGCATAACAGGAGGTCTGGTTTCTAATATAAACTTTTTGATTCATGATTATAAACACGCTCTTTGGAATTGATATTTGGAATATAATTTCTAAGAATAATGGGCAGCAGTCCACGTCGAACCACTGGCCCACTGACATCGGTGAGGAAGATCAAAGTGGGAATGGAGTGTAAAAGCCGATATTTTCCTTGAGACCTCTAAAATCTGCTACAAGAGATCGAAAAAGTATAATAAGAGGGGCTGAGTTGGATCAATGTGTGATTTTCAGGTCAAACGTAAAGGCAGATATATGCAAAGCAAAATCAAAGCTAAAGAGCATAAGCCGATTAGGGTGGATTTAAAAAGGGTGACGAATAAATAGTATTATCATGGATAGTGAATGGATAAACGATCTTTAATCACATAAATATTGGGACGAAGATGTGCTTCCGCCCAGCAATCCTCTAAAAGCTCCCACAGTAAATCAACATCCTTAATATCATATCTTAATGGCGGAGATGGCCTTGGTGGTGGTAATTTGTTCAAAATGGCCATAACAACGGAGACCTCTCGAAGTGAACTGTATGGGACATCCCCTGTCAGTAGCTAATACATAAAATGGGGTCAGATCGGGCGTTGAAACAAATAGGTGTGACGTACTTGGAGTATGGTGCTCGCCAAAGCATAGACATCCGTTGTAGTTGTAGCCTGGGCATTATTTTCAAGGACGAGCTCGGGGGCACTCCATCGGATGGAGAAGGATACGGTGGATTGTGTGAGTCCCGAAGGACCAGCAACTCCATCGATCAGTCGCGACAGACCGAAATCAATCAACTTAGCGTGTCCAGTGTTGTCGATCATCACATTAGCCTGTAGCGACGCCAGATGAGTGTATCCAGGCAAGTGGAAGGGATGCACTCACGCCTTTCAGGTCACCGTGAATGATTCCTTGGTCGTGTAAATATTGGACACCTAATGTAATCTCCCAAATCTGAACAAATGTAAATTGAGATAATGGTCAGCGTCATCATTGACTTACCAATTTCATGGGATTGACACTGGGGTGATCTCGAAGATAAACATCTGCACTCCCATTGGAATACCATGGCAAAACCATGCCAGGAATGTCATCGGAATGATATACAACACCATGGAAGGGTGCAATGCTTTCATGATCAAGAAGTGACCATATCCGAGCTTCACGGTGAAATTGCTGCCAAGAAGCATGAGTCAAACAAAGTAGGTCTGCCGGATAATCACAAGCCTTGAAAAAGGTAGGTTGATTGGCATTGCTACTAAAGTGACGCAAGATTTTTACAGCCACCTGGAATAATTTCGCTTTACTGCTGTCTGTCATCTGGAACAAGTACTGTTGTGCATACCGGTTCACGTGTGGAATTTTGTTCGCTCTTTATATGCAGTATTCCTTTCCATATGTCTGAATGCCCTCCATGGGCAACTGGGTATTTTCCTAAAAATTGTACAACGAATTCGAGGGTTTGGTCCTCGGTTTCTCGACAATCATCAAGCACTTGCAAAAGAATCTTTGAATTGGCCGAGCACAGTGGGTTCGCGGTGGGGTAATGTAAGTCGCGGTGGAGGTTGAAACATGTTATTGGATCTTGTATTTGTATATGGGATTCGTTACTTGACTTGGTAGCCATTGAAGTTAGTCGCTGAGAATACACAATCTATCCAGCACTAAGTTGGGAGCTGGTGCGCACCAGGCGCTATAAGGGAAGTAGCGCATATAAGTGATATCCAAGGCGATAGAACCAACGCTTACCTAAGCACTGGATGTTGGGCGCATCGCCTAACTTTTGAAGGGTTCTTACCGAGTTCCTTAACAAGTCTTCGCTCCCACTTACCTAATTTGGGCGCCGCTCCTGCTTATAGGGGAAGTAGCGCATATGAGTGACATCCAAGGCGATGCACATACGCTTTTTTTTGTATTTATTTATTTTAACTCCCATTTTTCATCTTTTGGGGCCGCGCCCTATGTAAGACGGTGTATACGTTCCCCTGCTAACCTTTTTCCTTTCCCGTCTTTTGACATCTATCTCTGCTTGTAATGTGGATGTGTGTGTGTTGGTGGATGTAAATGTGTGTTGGTGAATGTGGATGTGTGTGTTGGTGGTTCGTTACTACAATCTATGGACGCTAGCAATGTGGGGGCCTGTTTTTTAGAGAGCTGGAGTTGTGTGGAGGGGGAGCTTTGTCATCAATGTGACACGGTCGTGATCACGTCACATGTCAGATTATTGAAAGTCAAGTGATGATGACGCCACCGCCCTCCGCATACCCTCGACATCTCTGGGGGAATGATTATTGCTGAAGTTTCGGTGGTGCTGATCAAGGACCGTGGAAAGTGTTAGATTAATGTCGCAACTATATCAAGAACGAATCTCAGCTCTGGTCAAGAAGCTGATATTTATAATGTACCTATATCAAGAACGACTAGGTACCAGCTTGTCAGATAATGATAAAATGCATCTAAAGATTACTCACATCTCAGCTCTGGTCAAGAAGCTGAGACGCTCGTATATGTGACATGACTAAGACATCCAAAAAGAAATATAACATAACGGGGTGTCGCTCGTTATCCTCAACACTCCCCCTCGAGCGATGCCGGATACATTAGGCAGTGAGACCGTTCAGCCAGATCCAAGCCCCAGTTTGGCGGCAAGCTCGTTGAACCTCGGTCTTGCGAGCGGTTTGGTAAACGTGTTGGCTATGTTTTCTGCAGTAGGGACATACTCCACAACAACCTTCCCATTAGCTACACACTCCCAAATATAATGATACCTTATCTCAATGTGTTTTTTCCGAGCATGAAACTTGTTGTCCTGTGAAATAGTGATCGTGCCCTGGTTGTCGCATTTGATAACAACCAGTGACTGTTTTAGGAAGTTGCATAGCCATACCGCCTCTTTTTCCGCATGCATAAGGGCAATGTATTTGGCTTCTGTGCTAGAGAGTGCAATCAAATTTTGTTTCTTGCAACTCCAGGATACAGCTCCTGCCCCCATATGGAAAGAGAAACCTGAAATTGAGTGTCAGAGCACTTGACTAGCCCAGTCAGCATCGCAGTAGGCCTTGACATTCTCGAGGTCGGCTCCTCCAATTGTAAGCCAGGTGTCTCTCGTGGAGTTTAGGTACACTATCACATGCTTGAGTGCTTCCCAGTGAATGAGTGCTGGGTTCTGGATGAATTAGGCAAGTGTTCCTACAGAAAATGCAATGTCTGGGTGTGAGATCATGGCGGGCCAAAGAACGCTACCGATGGCATCTGCATATGGTATGTTCTGCATGTGTATGGTATGTCATACAGACTGAGATGCCTGTTCTTTGCTCAGGACAATGCCTGGCTCCATTGGGGTTGTGACCGGCTTTGCATCAGCTAAGTGAAATTTCCTTGCCATAGACTGTAAGTACACACTTTGGTTAATGGAAATCGTGCATGCCTTGCGATTGTGCCTGATCTCAAACCCCAAAGACCAATGGGCTTCTCCTATATCTGATATTCTCCAATAATGCACAGGTCCTTTTTCAGCTTGGAAACCAGCACAAGCGAGTTGGAAGTAAGAAGCATGTCATCGGTAGCTACGGTGATGATCATTTGTTCCATTTTAGCATTGAGTTTGGTCAGATCCTTGTGTAAAATGGTGTAATGTGACATTTGAGTCATGTGACCATAGCAGAAACTGTGTCTTCTACCTTAGAACTCGAGTTGTTTGACATATGCAGCTTCACCAAACTCTTGAATACCAGCTAAATGGTTTTTTTTTGCATATCTAGCCTCATATGGGGTTTTTCCATCTAGTGAGTTGGTTGGTGTACAGTGTTGTAACCATGCTGAATGCTTGATAGCTTCCTCCCATAAGAATCTCAGCAAACCCAATGCAAGTAGTAGTGCGCATGCTTGTTCAGTACATGTTCGCATTCCTCATTCAGCTGTGCCATTCTGAGGTGGAGAGTCGTGAAATGTAAGCTCACGTATAGTACCTTGACGGTCCTGTTGGTCAGTGAGTTCTTTTGAAAGGAATTCACCACCTTGATTGCTCCTGCATACTTTGATGCGGTTACCAGTCTGGGTTTCAATATAGGCTTCATCTAGTGAGTATGAATGAGACATTTCACTTTTCTTTTTTTGGAAGTAAATCCTAGTTTCACAAGTTGCATCATCGATGTGTGCTGCAACATAGGAGTTTCCACTGAGACTTTGGACTGACGCTGGCCCTCAGAGGTCCCAATGTACATGTTCACCATATTTGGTAGCTGTTAGGCTCCGGAAATGCCAAGGATGTGGCCAAGTCCTGCAGGCCAGGAGTAGTGGCTTGGCTTCAATGTGCTCATGCATTGCGCCCTACTTCCCATGCGTGCCACCGATTTAGGACAGAAGAGATACCCAGGAGAGTGCCGAGAGTGTCGGCCCAGGTAAAGGACTTTAGACAGGAGGAGGGAAGACAAGAAGGCATAAACCTAGTTGATTTCCAGAACGAAGAACAATCTACATACATTGGCTACTTATATAGGTTAAGAAGCAACATGTGGAACAGAGTGGCACAAGGAATGGAGAACAATAAGGTATGAAGAATCATGTGGAGGTATTGTCCACAATGATCAAGAATAGAATAAGGAATGTGGGCAAGAATAGAACAATAAAGCATGACAGAGAACAAAAGAGTGAGTGAAGATAAAACAATAGAAGTGGCCGAACATAAAACAATAGGACTATGACTGAATAATGGTGAATAGTAAATGTCCCAAAAAGAGACGGGTGAAAAGGAGAATGAGGAATGAGGGAATGATAAAGAATGGAGGGGATGGGATGAGGAGAGTGAACAAAATGATGAGCCGAATGTACCAAGCTGAGACTGCATACAAGTGAGGGATGACTTGTCACTGGTGTGTGGGACTAAGGGGTAAGGGTTGTTTGGTCGGTATTACCGAGTGAACCGGAGCTTGGTGTTGGGGGCTTGACAGTAGCACAAGTGAGTGACCACTTTGGGAATGGCAGTCATGTCACTTTGGCCTTAGCACAAGCCTCACAAAATTCAGCTTTAGGCTCAGAGTCAAGTTCAATGCCAGTTATTTGGCCAGATAAGATGGCATGCTTGACTGCTGCATGAGACATATGGCCAAGTTTTGGTGTGCCTCTGTTAATGTCATTTTAACTGATGCAATATTTGCATAGTCGACTGGTTTTGGTGAGTCAGTAGGGGCCAATCTGTAGAGTCCATCAGATTGGGGATCATTGCCATGATGTTCCCAGATGGGTTTTTTATCGTGCACATTCCATTTTGGAAAGTTACTGTGCATTGAGCTTGATCTAACTTAGCGATAGAAATCATTGTAAAGGCCATCTCAGGTGCATGAACATCATCCTTGAGAAGTGCTTGTGTTTTCTTCATTCCATTAGGAAGCTCTATGTGCACATCACCTATTCCTAAAGCTTTAAGTGTATAGCCATTGACAACAATGATGTTTCTACCGGTGATAGTGTTAAGAATAACTGCCATATGTCTCACAGTTCCATCATCTCCCCAACCACCCAGCCCTTTCTACTTCACACTGCCAATCCTGCTTAGATTCTCTCTGGACCAGTGCTGGCTGTATTTGTCTATTATTCTGTTATGCGTGTCATAAGTTTTCTCCATTTTTTCCGCTTCATTATTCTTCCCCTCTTCCATTGTTAAGGACCACCCAGTCTTGAATATAAGTAGTACCATTCATTTCTTTGTCACTTCAGTCTTTCCCTTCAGAAGACTGAAGTGAGTACCATTCCTTATGCTTTGTGATATGTAGTGACTTACTTTCATTACTTAGCTGTTGTCTTTAGGTAGATCCTCTAATGTCACAGAGTCTTTCCTTTCAGAAGACTGAACTGTTGTCTTTAGAACTCTTAACAGATATGCTGGTAGTTTAAGAACTTTGTCTGCTCAGGGAAGTAGTGACTGCTTGCACCACTGTCAATACATGCTCCAAGTTTCATTTGCGGTAGTTGTAAGGTGTCTGCAACAGCTGATATATCGGATGTGCAGGTAAAAGCAAATAAGTCATCATTGGTTTGCTTTGTATCAACAGTGGCTGCCACATCTTGGGTTTTGTCCACCTTTTTTGACTTCTTTTGCCTAGGACCTTGTCCTTCTTTACCACCACCTTTGGACCAGCAGTCGGCTTTGAGGTGACCTTGCCGGTTGCAATTATCACCATGGTGGTCAGGATTTGACATGGGAACTGACTTCATTTTCGACACTGATTTCTTTGCTCGTTTGGTATGAGCCATAAGTGCTGATTCAGCGGCTTTTGAGTGCTCATGATCAATGGCACAGTGCTGGGCTTCTTCAGTGAAGAAAGATATGAAGTCGGTTGGTGACATTTGCACTTTTGTAGCTGTACCTTGAGTCATGCTTAGTCATTCTGCAGCAGTAATGGTTTGAATAGATGACCGATAAGAAGGGTGTAAAGATGACATGATGATCCAAGAAAGACGTGTATCAGTGAATGTGGATCCCATTAGGATGATGTTGTCATGGTGTTTTTTCATCATAAGTTTGAAGTGTTGCTTCAAATCATTGAGATGATTTCATCGGTCATTTGACTCAGTGAGTCACATGTTAGTGAGCTGATCTTTGGCATCAATGAGGTATAATGTGCTCTTGGTAGTAGCATCATTTTTAACCGTCCCACATCTCCTTTGCAGGTGTTAGGTTCTTGATTACAGATCCAATGTGTAAGGAGGTCATAGACAGAATCACATGTTGAGCCAAGCTTTTGTGTTTGTCATATTCGATGACATGCATCTCGTGGGCTTCTATTTGATTGTCCAAAGAAGGTGTCTTCGCATCTGATAATATATGAATGCTGTTGACTACCATATATGGTTTTGGCACAGTGGCCTTTCCTTCAACATGTATCCAAAGACCTTTTGCACCCATGGCTCTCCAAATGTGAGGCTTGTAATCGGTCTAGTTGCTTCCATCATTGCGGAGCTTTGGTACCAATAGGGATGCAGAGTCAGATGAGGATAACATTGTAAGGTTTGACATGATTGATATCAAAGTTGGTGGGGGACCATAACCTGTTAGATTAATGTCACAACTATATCAAGAACGAATCTCAGCTCTGGTCAAGAACCTAATATTTATAATGTACCTATATCAAGAACAACTAGGTACAGCTTGTCAGATAATGATAAAACACATCTTGTCAAGTACACATACTGAGACCTGTTTATTTGGCAGTGCCAACTGAGCAGCCATCCTATGTCCATTTCCAAGTGTTGGTGCCAGTCTTGGCTCGGCACATCCAACACCCATACTCCTTGTCCTCACCCCCCACATACTCTATGCTATTCACCATCCATTAATCCCACCATGTCTATTCCTCATCCTTTGATCCACCTCACCTTGGGACTTCCTGTCCTTGTATTATCCTCAGTCATGGCTCTATTGTTTTATAGTTGGCCACTCTCTATTGTCCTATCCTTGACCACATTTCTATTATTCTATCTTTTATTGTTCTATCCCCATTTTGCATTCCTTGATTCTAATTTTACTTGTTGTGGACAATAGCCCACATACTCTGCATACCTTATTGTTCCACATTCCTTATTCCACATGTCGCTTCTTGAACCTACATAAGTAGGGCATGCATGTACATATTTTCTCATTCTGGGTATTGACTAGGCTTAGGCCCTTTATCTCTTCCTCCCTCTGTAAAGTCCTCCACTGGGCCTGGTACCTTCAGCACCCCCGAGGTATCTTCTCTGTCCCAAATCAGTGGCATGCACGGCAAGTAGGGCATAACACACAAGCACGTCGAAGCCAAAACCACTACTCCCAGTCTACAGGACTTGGCTGCTGCCCGTCCACATCATCGGCATTCCCAAGGCTTGACACATCTAAAGATTACTCACATCTCAGCTCTGGTCAAGAAGCTGAGATGCTCGGATACATGTCATGACTAAGACATCCAAAAAGAAATATAACATAACAGGGTGTCACTTGTTATCCTCAACAGAAAGAGCAACTGTTTGGCTTGAGTAGAGGGTAATGGCTCATTGCAAACAGATGAGGAATTACAAAGCATGTGTGACTAATGTGACATGGCAATAAATGTGCAGATGCTGTCAGGCTTTGGGTACTGATGGACTTTGAGACTGCCAAAAGGTCAGGCAGACAAGGGCCAAGTCCTGCAGGCTGTCAGAAGTTGGGTACTGATGGACTTCGGTACTGCTGAGGGGTGTTGGAAAAAGGGTCAGGCAGACTATGGCCAAGTCCTGCAGGCCAAGAGTAGTGGCATTGGCTTCAACGTGCTCGTGCATTGTGCCCTACTTGCTGTGCATGCCACTGTATTTGCCACAGATGGATACTCAGGGGGATGCTGATGATGCCAGCCTGAGTCAAGGACTTAACAGAGGGGAAGAAAGTAGAAGGGCCTAATCCTAGTCGATACCCAGAATGAGGAAATATGTACATGCATGTCCTACTTATATAGGTTAAGAAGCGACATGTGGAATATAAGGAATGTGGAACAACAAGGTATGCAGAGCATGCGGTTATTGTCCACAATGAGTAAATTTAGAATAAGGGATGCAGGATGGGATAAAATAATAAACGACAGAATAATAGTGGTGTGGTTGAGGATGGGACAATAGGGAGTGACTGACTATAAAACAATGGGGTTGTAACCGAGGATAGAACAAGGACAGGAGGTCCTGAGGTGGGGTGGATCGAGAAATGGGCGGATGGTATGGCGGATGTGCTGATCTGAGAACATTGTATCAAGTGACATGCATGTGGCGTGGACACTTGTACGTGGACGTAGGATGGTTGCTTGGTCGGCACTGGTAAATATCCGGGACCTCGGTATGTGGACTTGACACAGGCCAAGAGTAGTGGCATTGGCTTCAATGTACTCGTGCATTGTGCCCTACCTGCTGTCAAGCGTTGGATACTGACAGACTTCGGTACTTCCGAGGAGTGTTGTCGAAAGGTCGGGCGGACTATGGCCAAGTCCTGCAGGCCAAGAGTAGTGGTGTTGGCTTCAACATACTCGTGCATTGTACCCTACTTGCTGTGCGTGCCACTGTATTTGCAGCAGACAGATACTTGGGGGGATACTGAGGATGCTGGCCCAAGTCGAGGACTTAACAGAAGAGAAGAAGGTAGAAGGGCCTAAGCCTAGTCGATACCCAGAATGAGGAAATATGTACATGCATGTCCTACTTATATAGGTTAAGAAGCGACATGTGGAATAAGAAATGTGGGACAACAAGATATGCAGAGCATGTGGTCGTTGTCCACAGCGAACAGAATTAGAACAAGGAATGCAAAGCGGGGATAGAACAATAAAGGATAGAACAATGGGGTCGTGACTCAAGATGGGATAATAGGGAGTGGCCGAGTATAAAACAATGGGGTCTCGTCCGAGGATAATACAAGGACAGGAAGTCCCGAGGTGAAACAAACCGAGGAGTGCAGATGGCGGATGTGCCGAGCCAGGACTGGCGCACCAAGTGTTATGCAGGCGACGCTGGCACTTGGTCGCGGATATAGGATAATTGCTCGGTCGGCACTGCCGGCGGATGGGTCTTGGTATGTGGACTTGACACCTGCCGTGCATGCCACTGATTTGCAACAGATGGAAGACTTGGGAGGATGCCAATGATGCTGGCCCAAGTCAAGAACTTAACAGAGAGGAAGAAGGTAGAAGGGCCTAAGCCTAGTCGATACCCAGAATGAGGAAATATGTACATGCATGTCCTACTTATATAGGTTTAAGAAGCGACATGTGGAATAAGGAATGTGAGACAACAAGGTATGCAGAGCATGTGGTTATTGTCCACAGCAAGTAAAATTAGAATGAAGGAATGTAAAACGGGGATAGAACAATAAAGAATAGAATAATAGAAATGTGGCCAAGGATAGGACAATAGGAAGCGACCGACTATAAAACAATATGGCCGAGGATAATACAAGAACAGGAAGTCCCAAAGCGAAGCAGGTCGAGGGATAAGGGATGGGTAAGGTAGGGAGGAAGAGCAGACAATGGATGGGGATGGGAAGACAGAGGCTGTATGTGCTGAGCTGAGACTGGCATATCAAGCAACTTGCATGTAGCTTGAACTTGTGCATGGATGTGGTCCGGCCCTACTTGGTTGGAACTGCCAAATCACCGGACACCTGGTAAGTGTACTTGACAGATGCCAGTCAAATTATTCCAACAACTATCTCACTCATGATTACCTTCATGCACTTGCGCAGCAGTAGGTGCAAATGTCAGAAGGTTCGGTATAGGGTACAGCTCAAGGATGTCCATTGTCGCAAAGTATATTAGGAACAGCTCACCAGTCCAGAAGCCATGAAATGCCTGAATCACTATCCTTATAACTTATACGTGACACATACATGCTCTATAATCCCTTGAGAGCTTCTTCAATACCCAACTTCACTCCACACTGCACCCACACTTTCACCTTCTGCACCATGATGGTTTTGATGACCTGCTTGCACAATGGATGATGGAGGAAGGCAGTGAATGTTAAGATTATACACAGTCAGCACCTATCTACTTCACTTTGGTCTGACACTCCTTTCATTATTCATTGTTGGTTGACAATTATTTGATTCTTTGTCTTTCCTTACATTCCTATTTTCTTGTGTTACTTAGTGGTTTCCAGGGTTGATTCATGTGTTCTGCATTTCACCGAGGTGTAGAGCCTATTTCCTTTGAGTATATATAGTTACAGTGTGTTCTGGTTGTCACTTCAGTGTTTCCTTGAAGAAGACTGAAGTGAGTACCTCTAGTTATTCACCCATTTCCTCCACAAACTCATCACCTATTAGTTTTACACTGTCTAGGTAGTTATTCATCAATAGAATCTGAGTGTTTCCTTAAAGAATGCTGAATTTTACACTGTCTAGTCTTCACAGTGAAATGTTGAGAAATATGGAGAGGTGGGTGAGTAGGGTGAGTATAAAAATTCAAATTTACTGAAACCTGGCTGATGGCAGTGAACAGTTTGGGAGCATACTGTGCCTCAGTCTGGTGCCAGATCATCCCTGTAGCCTCTGAGACTCAAATCGAAGACAATCAGCCTAGTGTAATTTTGCTTGTAACAATAATCAGCTTGGCTTGAGCCTACCATTTCATTTTCATCCTAGACAATGTATCCTCTTTTGCAATTATCATCACTAGAAGCTGCTGGTTGCAACACAGATCCTGTCTTTTATTTGCACCCAGTTACAACCTTTGCAAGCTATTGAAATCATAACCTGCCATTTTCAAGAACTCAAATCTGTTAGCATAAGCAAATCAGATATTTTTATGACTTTTATGAAACTTATGACTTTCACGAGTGTATCACGATTTATTCACAAAGACTGAAATTTTACCAGCCAAGTCAAGTTTATCAAGTTGCAATATGTGTACACATGCATTTTTGGAGCTTTTTATTACCGAGTTGAGTTGAGTTGAGTTGAGACGCAACTGTATATGTTGCCTAATATGTGCACATGATCGATCTAGTCATTCTTGAGTTTTTCTTTATTTTTCCAAATTTACTGCAGTCATTTTCGAGCTCTGTTTGTGTTCCATTCCAGTATGGAACATACCGAACTCCTGGTTTCAGCATTTACATGCCCATAATCGGAAGGGGTACCGTTAGTAAAGTAATGTACTATTTGAAGCTGGTTAACAAATAGTATACTACTTTACATCCATTTAGCTAAGTCTGATACTTTATGATTCAAGAAGAACAAATCCATCTATTTAATTCTATCAACGACCTTAATTCCATCTTCCAAATGAAGCAAAGCATTCATGTCATTGAGCATTCCTATCGAGACCAAAAGGAGTCTGGTCAACTACTTTTCATATCCACAATGTTTGTTTTTCAAACCCACCATTATTCTGTACGTCCTCTATTTTTTCTATTCATTTAAGAATTATGTATAGGCTGTATAAAATTGTCTTGAGCATTTGTCATACTGTTTGAACCCCTCCTGTATTTTTACTTTTCATGTGATTATCTCATCCCTATCCTTCACAGTCTTATAGTACACTATGTAAAATAAATTAGTAGAGCATTCTATCTTTTGACCATGATCCAAAAAGCATACAAAAAAAAACTAAAATAAAATAAATCTCATCACTGCAGACACACTTGCAGTCAAATCTTCTATTTTACTCTCGGGCTCTTTTTCAAATAAAATCGAACTTTGTATTCCTTTCCTCATCAGTGTTATGGCCCATACCCATAATAAACCCCATTAATTCCCACAACCATCTGAACCGTATCCAGACCTTCTGACCACCTAAAAGCCTGAGACATCTGCTTTCCAAACCCATCACATTGACCTGAAGTTTCCACAATCCTAACCTTCTATGATTCTGAAACCAAGGTTCCACTCCTTTGATGAACAATCCACTAGATCATCGTGTACCTCACTGTCAGGAGTCGGATGCTGATGGACTTCAGTACTGCTGAGGGGTACTGTCATAGGATCGGGCGGACTATGGCCAAGTCCTGCAGGCCAAGAGTGGTGGCATTGGCTTCAACGTACTCGTGCATTGCGCCCTACTTCCTGTGCATACCACCAATTTGCAACAGACAAATACTCAGGAGGATGCTGGTGATGCCAGCCTGAGTCAAGGACTTAACAGAAGGGAAGAAGGTAGGAGGGCCTAATCCTAGTCGATACCCAGAATGAGGAAGTATGTACATGCATGTCCTACTTATATAGGTTAAGAAGCGACATGTGGAATAAGGAATGTGAGACAACAAGGTATGCAGAGCATGTGGTTATTGTCCACAACAAGTAAAATTAGAATGAAGGGATGCAAATGGGCATAGAATAATAAAGGGTAGAATAATAGAAGTGTGACCGATGATGGGACAATAGGGAGTGGCCGATTATAAAACAATGGAGTTGTGGCCAAGAATAATACAAGGACAGGAAGTCCCGAGGTGAGGCGGACCCAAGGGGTGAGGACAAGGAATGTGGATGGTGGATGCACTGAACCTAGACTGGTGTACCAAGTGTTATGCGTGCAGCGTGGATGCTTGGTAGTGGATATAGGGTGGTTGTTCTGTTGGCATTGCCGAGCAGGTGGGTACCGGTATGTGTACTTGACACTCACTCCCTTGTTCTTTGTTTTCTATTAAGCCCTTGTACTCTTCCCTCCCCTTGTTTTTAATCGGTAAAAAGATAATACAAGGAGTAGTTACTTGTATATAAGCCACTAGTCAACTGGACTATTTGCCAGTATGAATATCAACTTAATTCTGCATCAAAGTTTCCAATTAAGTTCTGGTAAACTTTCTGACTTTCCAAAATTAGGGACAGATGATCGAGGAGGGTGCAACACATAAGTTGAAGCCAAGTCCCTGTGACTTTGAACCACTCGAATGACTAGTCGATCTACCTAATGCCACAAACAGTCTAAGCCCCTGGTGCTCCCGTCTTTCCACTTTTCCATTTCCGATCGTGAACCCATGACCTCTAGCCCCTCTACATCCGGAGTACAAACCCCTTCCCAGAAACCATTCGGAACCCCCAGAATCCCATTCCGGAAGTATCTAGTTAAGCACCAATATGCAGATTTAACAATCAGCCTCTTCTAAACAGAAAGACACTACTGCTGTCCTAATATCTTCCAATGGCTCCTCTGGAAACTTACCCTAAAAGCACATAAATTCATAAATGTCTTTTGAAACCTACTTATATGAACATTCCTTCATGATCTTGATCTTCAACTGCCTGTTCAATGCAGCATTTTGGTGCTATGTTTAAATTATGAATTATCACATCAAGATGAATCATACATGGTAACAGGTCTTCTGCACACAAGTCAACTATGTACAACTCTTCTCACTTGTTAACAACCCCCATCTAGGATGGACTTGTATGAGTCCAGGGAAGCAGATGAAATGATGGACACATTGAAGTGCCCAGTATGAAGAAAGAGGATGTCATCAACATAGACTCTATAACAACTCTTATAGACACACCATTGGTGCAAAGCAGCTCACTAATCATGATAGAGGTTCAGTGTGTAATGGGTATTGGCAATGATGAGTTTGCCTGTATTAGTGGCTAGTTGCTGGCCCAACTATCACTCCACACTCACCTCAGTTTGATTCATGCATTCTTGTCTTCCATTCACCCCTTATAGTAAAGATTAGTGTAAGCATGGACAAGGGGATCTTCTAGATGCCAAAAATTTTGTATACATTTTGCCCTTGCTTGTATCTGAATTGTTGGCTGAAAATAAACCAATACAATAGCCCTGCATAATAGATGTCAAAACTTAATGTTATGTGATGTCATTATTGTATGATGTCTTAATGTCAAGTACTCAATACCAAGCCTCGGTTCACTTGGTAGTACCAACCAAACAACACTTACTGTTTAATTCTATACACCAGTGACAAGGCATTCCTCACTAGTACATGTTCTTGGCTCAGTACATTTGGTTCATCATTTGGTTCACTCTCTTCATCCCACCCCCTCTATTCTTGTTATTCTTCTATTCCCCATCCTTCCCTTTACCTGTTTCCCCCTGGGACATTTTCTATTCACCTATTTTTCGGTTGCAGCCCTATTGTTTTATATTCAGCCATTTTCTATTGGTCTATTTTCATCCACACTCCCATTATTTTATTTTTGGCCATATTTCATTGTTCTATTTCTGATCACTGTGGACAATACTTCCACATGGTCTCCTCATCTTATTCTTTTCTCCATGTCTTACACCACCCTGATTCCACATCTCATTTCTTAACCTATATAAGTAGTGCATGTATGTAGTTAGTTCTTCATTCTGAATATCAACTAGGTTTATGCCTTCCTGTCTTCCCTCCTCCCATCTGAAGTCCCTTACTCAGGACAATACTCTCAGCACTCTCCCAGGTATCTCGTCTGTTCTAACTCAGTGGCACACATGGAAAGTAGGGTGAAATGCATGAGTATGTTGAAGCCAAGCCACTCTTATTGGTCTGCAGGACTTGGCTGATTCCCATCGGTATCATGAAGTCAGTACCATTGAAATAGTACTTGGCCTATGCATTGTTGGCATTCTTGGTGCTTGACACTTAATAGGTGGGCATGCATGTGTTATTTATTGTTTTATGGTGGCAACCTATCTCAATGTGCCCATGTCCAATAACCTAGGTGAATCCAGTTATAGTAATAAGTAATAAAAAGCCAATTATTGCTGCCAGCGAAGCCGCAATTTCCTTATCAATTCACTTGGCGTAGTGTAGAGGACTAGCTTTGAAAGTTCTCATTGGTTTGGAAGTTATCTCATATACAATTAATATTATAATAAGAGATAAATAATTGCAGTGAATGGTGAGTTTACTTACTCATGCCATACCCCACTGGACCCTCTCAATAGTTAACAACAAGGCCAGGTAAAGCTGTGTGATATATGCCTGACAATATCATTGCAGGCCACGCCAACAGTCTGTCATGGCAAATGGCCCCACTTCCTGAACCATAATGGCACTCATTTCCATTTCCATGACTATTTCCCACATCCTCCTTCAACACACCATTCCCACCATCTCCATTCCCCCAGCCCATGAGTCTTATTTGCAAGTGATTACAAGGGGCAGCTATTAGAACACAACCATAAAGTTTTACTGCAACAGCTGCACAGATTCTGGAAATGCCTATTGGAGAATGACTCTATACTGTATAGCAATCTAGACTTTTGTGGGACAAGCTTATAGCATATAAGTATCTGGAAGGCCCAGGTATACACACAGTTGCACCCCAGAATGCTCAATGTGCTCCCCTGAGAACTTTCACCTGTTCAGGACTGAATCCATTTCCTTTACCTGAAGCACACCAACAGGCTTCTTCCCTTGATGCATGGTTTTGCTGGTATATTGGACATAATGGGCAGGAGCCTGCAGCAATGACTTCTCAACCATCCATCTAGGATGAGGTTCACATACAGCTCACGGAGCCTCTTAACATTATGTTAAAGGTATAGCATCCCTATGTAACCAGAAGTATGTAGACTGAATCCTAATCCCAGATTTGGTACCTACATGCCCCATCTCCAACTCACATGTTCTATCCTCAGTGGGGTAGAAGTTGCCCAAAGTCACACATTATACCAGGCATCAAAGGCAATGCTGGATTCCCTGATTTCATTCTCTTTATATCTCCAAAATAACATAAGCATGCAGCCATTATGGAAGTCAAGACTTGGTGGTTTTATATGGATCTGGAGGTTAAGATAATATTCTCTGATGGGGTAGTCACACAATACATGGGGAAATTTATTTGGGAGGGGAAAACATTGCCCAGTCACCTGCTCAAACAAGTGAGTTCACTGATATCAAATTTTATCAAATTCATCTTATTTCATCTTCATATTCAACAGCTGGTGAGATGAGTTTCTTTAATGTAAGTTGGGGAGCATGCACCAATGGTCAGAGTATTTTTATTTTTGTCAAGACATCCCAAAACGAGTTGACAATATCAGAGATCCACAAGTTTCATGATGATCCCACAGTGCACCCTGCACTTCTAGGCATAAATTTAGCTAGTATTGATTCAGCCACAAATAGGGTGTCGTATGTAATTGACTCTATTTGTCCCCCTCAAGACAGGGAGTCATCATGGTAGAATTGTGGGAAATTTGAGAAATAAATCTTGTATGCCTACACATAGTAACAACAGCAAAGTGTTTTCATGTCTGATTTCACCAATCCAATAGAAACCAACCATGTCATATATTTATCATCCTTCCTGTATCCACATCTCAAACAATTTTCCTGCCTATGCTTCATGTATTTACTCCCAGCCTGCAGGACTTGGCCACTCCTCAGCATTCCTGGAGCCTGACAATTATGCAGTGTGTCAAGGCTGGGTAATGATTGTTCCATATTTGTATTTATTTGTTTATGAATATGGTATATAGTTTTTTTTTATTGTTTTTAATTTTTTAATTTTTAATTTTAATTTTATGTTTCACACTTTTACCAGAATCATACACTACTCAATCATAGCTATTGATTGCACATTTTTTCAATATTTTTCGGTTTTTTTTGGGGTGTGGCCAAAATTTTGACATGTCTAAAATAAAAATTATTTAAAAAAAAATGGCTCCTTAGATTGACTTCATTTTGATGTTAGATACTTCATTTAATGGTCTACTATCGATTTCAATGAGCGGATTTCGCCAGAAAATTAGGTCAAAATTTTTGGTTGAGTTTGCTTGTCCCATACTGTACCTCTGTCACTCTTCAGACTGTTAGGAATGTATTGAAGGAAGCTGGCTTTAGATCAGCAACAAAGAAGAAAGTCCTTATGCTCAAGGGGTCTCATTGTCAGAAACATTTAAAGTTTGTGTAAGGGCAACTTACTTGGGTACTAATCCTGGGCAACTGCTGGAAGCTAGAACCAGCAGGACACCACCCAGCCCTGGCCTTCTCCCTAGGCCTGACTCAGGGACTTGAACCCTAAACCCTACCCACCGAGCCTTCTCAGACACTGGTAAGGGGATCCAAAAGGTAAATATATATGAAAAAGGTAAACTAAATGCAATATAATGCATACCTGGTAAGGGGATCCAAAAGAGAATGAGGTGAGGATCCCTTACCTAAGCAGCCAATTATATAGCTAGTGACTGTGACATGAGTAAGTCAAGTCACAGTCAGTGAGACAGATGAGAATTAAACTAAAGAATTAATAGGGGGAGGAGGATAGAAAATAGAAAATATCCTGGGAAAAGAATAGCCTTTAGGAAGCAGGAGGCTATCCCTGACAGTTTTCCCAATACAGGACTGGAAGAGGGTGTTGTGGACTGATGAGACAAAAACCAATAGAATTGGGTCAGATAGGAAGGTGTATGTTTGTAAGCAATATGGGGAACAAGTATTAGACAGGACCACCACACCAACTGTCAAACATGGAGGGGGAAATAACTTGATGGTTTGGGGGTATATGGGCTGCAATGGGGTGGGGAAGCTGATAGAGGTACAGGGGAACATGGATGCAGTGCAGTATTGTGAGATTTTGGAGGAAAGAGTGGAGGAGAGCATTGGAAGTTTGGAGATGGCTAATGATAAGTGGTACTTCCAACAGGACAGTGATCCAAAACATACCTCAAAAAAGGCGAACCAGTGGTTTTCTGACAACAACATCATTCCCATGAAGTGGCCTGCCCAATCCCCAGATCTCAATCCCATTGAACACCTCTGGCAACACCTCAAGGCCAAACTTCAACAATATGACATACCACCCAAAGGAGTACATGAATTATGGAACAGGGTGGCAAAGCAGTTAAGTGAATTATCACCAGATACATGCCAGAAGCTAATATAAAGCATGCCTGGGAGGATACAGGCAGTTTTAAAGGCAAAGAGGGGTCATACAAAGTATTAGATTGTAAAATAACAGAGGGTCAAAAAACTGCCCCAATGAGTGATTATTTTGATTGATTGATTGAGAAATGATTTTTGATTGGACTCACATTATTTATAAAGTTGGTAGATAGCCAACATATTCTAGTATATCATGTGAAATTTTCGAAACTTTTGCTGATGTCATTCCTTCACAAAATATCAATCTCTCTAAAATACACAAATATTGAGGCAGTTTTTTCACCTGCTGTAGAGCACAGGGCTTACTAGCAAGGGACCTAAGGATTTGGAGTGAGAGAGAAATGCAAAAGAAGGAAGCAATCATCTTGGACTGTTGAACAGGTGAAGAGACTATGGGAACATTGGGGAAGATGGGGGAGGGGGTTGTGTTAGGAGTCCAAGAGGTGTCATTCTAACTGTTGATGATATTGTAAGCTTATGAGGAACTATTGTTTACACCTTCTAGTATTTTAAAGAATTCTCCTTCCCTGCTGCCTTAGATTGTTAGGCCTCATTTCGCAGATATACCAGGCATGATGTAAAGCTGAGATTTCCCCTAGCACAAAATATTATGCTTGAAAGAATATGGAGAATATAGCCAAAACGCCAGGACGGAGGAAGGCATTCACTGTTTTTTTCCATTGGATGTCTCTCGATGTCTCACTGCCCTCACACTTCACACTCTGGGAAATGATCGGGCAGGTGCCTGGTGATTAATATAATGTTGTTATTCCCGTATTGCCCATACAATTGTGCTTAAAAATTATCCGCATTTAGCAATATCGTATGCGGGGAACGAGAAATTCAACAGGCCACACTACCACCTGCAACTGGGTGAGTGGGTAACTCGCATCTTTCAAGCTTGGTCAAAGAGATGGTGGATTGTTAGCTGTCTGAAAGATAGTCTAACTCGTTCCAGGATCAAAGTGTTCAACATATAGATTTTCAATCGGTGCAAGTGGTGGTTAGGGACTGTAAGAGCAGACTGAAAACATTCAAACTTGTGACAAAATATCATGGTTGAGGTACATGACATTAACAATACTTGTATTTCATCTCTGCACCGTTGCTATTATAAAAATGACCCTTCACCAGATGGAGACCTTGTGAAGCTCTAAATCATGATGGTGCGAACACTATTCTCTAAGCTAATTTTATATCCTGCTTATTCCAAAAACAAATGAAGTGACATTGGAATGATATCCAATAGTTGCTAGACACACCTTAATACCGATAGGCAGAAGAATCGGTGGACAACGTCTTCTTAACCTCCTTTCAAGCGCAGCATACCCTTCCTCATCAAGTGCGTTTGACATCATGCCCTGAAGCAACCAGCCTATGTTGTGGTGCACGTCGATGTTGACGTCCTCTTTCTTCATCTTGGACAATTCAAATGTGTCGTCATGTCATCTGCTTCCCTTGACTCACCCAAGGCCATCCTAGACGGGGGTCGTTAACAAGTGAAGAAAGTTGTAAATAATTGACTTGGGCGCAGAAGAACTGTGACCATGGATGATTCTTGACATGGTAGCTCATGATTTAAACATGGCATACATGCACCCAAATGTTGGATCGAACAGGCGGTTGAAGATCAAGATCATGGAGGAACGTTCACATAAGTAGGTTTCAAGAGACATTCATAAAGTGATGAACTTTTAAAGTAAGTTTACAGCGGAGCCGTTCGAAGATATTAGGACAGCGATGGCGTCTTTCTGTTTAGAAGAGGGTGACGAGGAAAGGAATACAAAATTCGATTTGAGCTCTTGAAAACGGAGGCATATGTTTTCAATAGCTCGCAACAGTAGTAACTGGATGTACACAAAGGACAGGAACGTACGTGTTGCAAAAAGCAGCATCTAGTGATGAAAATTGCGAAAGAGGATGCATTGTCTAGGATGAAAATGAAATGTTATGTTCAAAAACAGGTGATTATTGCGGCAAACAAATTGCACTAGAAGGATTGTCTTCAATTTGAGTCTCAGAGGCTACAGGAGATGATCTGGCACCAGACCAAGGCACAGTATGCTCCTAAACTAGTCACTACCATCACCCGCGTCTCAGTAAATTTGAATTTGATACGCGCACCCTAATCGCCCGCGTCTCCAGCTTCTCAATATTTCACTACCTTCCTCCATCATCCGCTGTACAAGCAAGTCGTCAAAACCGTCATGGTGCACAGGGTGAGAATGTGGGTGCGATGTAAATTGAAGTTGGGGATTAAGGGGCCCCCGAGCTCTCAATGGATTATCGATCACGTATGTGTCACTTACGAGTTATAAGAATATTGATTCAGGCGTTGCATGGCTTCTGGAAGGGCGAACTGTTTCAAGTATGCTTTGTTGGAACGGAGACATGTAAGCACCGAACGCTGTACTGAATGGAGGCCCCGGTCATGTTCG